>RJWH01005434.1:0-76732 GCA_004363575.1 Solenodon paradoxus
TGTTGTCTAGGAGCTCAGTTGGAGCTGTTGACCAGGGGCTTTGATTCTTCTCCAAGTGGGCTGTTAGGGCTTCCTTATAGCATGGAGGCTGGGCTCCAAGAGGCAGGAAGTAGAAACTGCCAATTCTCTTAAAGTTGAGGTCTGGAACTGGCAGCATCTCTTCTAAATACAATTGGCTAAAGCAGTCAGAGGACCAAGATAGATTCAAGCATGTAGAAAGAAGCACAATGAATTTATAACCATCTTAATGCATCATGCAGACCGAGACAGGGAGGTAGTGCCACAATCTGGGTGAGATGATAATGGCTTGAATCAGGATAGTGGTGAGAAGTAGTTGGATTTTAGTTGTAGTTTAAAGAATGATGACAGGGCTTGCTGATTGGATGTGAGATGTGAAAGAGAAGAGCTGTGTTAATCTTTATCTTCTGAGAAGCAGATAACCAAGATGGAATTAAACATGTAAGCGGTTTATTAATAGTATTTCTTTTGTGAAAGGAGATAGGGAAGGATCACAGAAAGCTGAGAGTGTCATCAGACCATGATGGAGTTCTGACCCTGAATAAAGGGGAAATGGATAGAATACTGGGTGGAAGAGTCCAAGACCACCATGTAGACAAAGGAAGTTTTGGCAAAACCATGAGAAAATTATTGAGCCAAAATTGGCCAGAAAAAGAATCCAGTGTCTCCCAGGAATGGATCTCCTTAGTATGTGTTCTATACTCAGTTATTGGTAGGAAGCAGTCTGTGGAAGAGGTGGTCTCAATGTAAATGTGATGATGAATTTCAAGCACGTATTTGGGGGCTGTCAGTCAATTACATTGCTTCAATAGGAGATCTGTGAAGCACCTTTTCATGGGTTGCCTTACAGATCAAGGACATTTCTGTTTTTAACCTGAGCAGCTAGAAGGATGAGACTACATTAACTGAGCTGTGGAAACCTGAAAGAGGAGCTGGTTTGAGGAGGACTTTCAGAAGTATGGTTTAGCACATTTTAAGTTTGAGATAACTATTAACATTCCAGTAGAAGTATAGAATAGACAACTGGATTAACTACCTAGATTTCAGGAAATATGTTCATGTTGTAGATAACAAATTAAGGAAAGTAAGACTAAGTATTTGAAAAATTTCTTCTCAATGCATTAATTACTGTATTATTGATACTGAATTGATCGAAAAATATAAATATATCTCAAATTTTGATAAATAAAATGTAAATTATTAAACAAAAAAGTAAAATTTTATTGGAAATGTATCTCTTTATAAGACAAATCTGTGGGTGAATATTAATTGTTGCTAGAATGAAGACAGAATACAGTGTCAACTCTAGTCTCATTTTTCATACTTACAGATTTAAGTGCCAAGAAATGTTGTTCATATAGCTTGAAGATCAGGGTGGAAAGAGTTTTGTTATAGTAACATCATTTGGTTCTTTAAACTCCTTCTACAAGATATGTTGAAGATACTGCAGTAAACTATTATCAAAAACTATTTTTACTTATCACCTAACAACTCCAGTAGGTCTCCAAGCAGTTGATGAAAGCAAAGAATTGGACACAATGTGCAACACGATGTGTTGCTGAATGATCAGAATTATTTGCTTAGTCATCATCACCCCCAAATTTGAAATTATTTCTGTGTTTGATTCCTACGACATTTTTATTACCTGCAAACCGTGCATTGGTGAAAGATTCTGGAAGGATGAGAAGTGACATTTATTTTTCAATAAAGTGGAACAGGACAGTTGCAAAAAGGGAGATAAGAAAGGTGGATCCTCATTTCCATAACAGGCATGCAATTAAGTTCTGAACATTGAATTGCTTGAATCTGTCTTGCATGGAGGCTGGGAAGTCTCATATTTCATTTTGCACAGAACAAAACAAAATGATTGGGAAAGACTTTGGACAAGATGCTAAGGTATATTTAGAAGGCAGTTGGAGCAGCTCTTCAGGGTATTATCCATATGGTGTCGACATAGTGACGCTTTATGGAACGGATCTGAGGAGCCCTGAGTTGGGACAGGGTGAGGTCTGTCCTTCAGCTTGGAGAAAGGTGATTCTGCTTTGCTAGTGTTCCAGCCATGCTGAAGAATAAAGGCCCAGTTTTAGGCTGGAGTCAGAGAAATGTGGGAGGATTAGAGAAGGCAAACGATATTGGCAATAAGGGAATGTGGAAGATTTTTCTTAAAGAACCTAAACAATGAGTTAGGTCACTTCAAGTGAATTAAAAAAATTGAGTCTGACTATATAAAATGCAGATAAATTTGGGTTGAGAATCACCCTAAAGGGTTGTATGATGAGAAAGGATAGTTAGGCTGGGAAGTGGAGAAATTATTTAATTTCAAGAGCTCTGGCCCCTTAGGAGATAAGTTCCCATTCCCTTGAATTACATAAAGTCTCCCCACAGTGAAGGTAGTCAGGTAGTTTGCTATGCAGTCATCCCAGCCCTTTCCCCCTTTCTTGATATTATGGAGAGATCACTGAATTAAAAGTCAGAATACCCAGGTTAAATCTTCATCTATCCCCAGAAGTGATGTGACATTTGGAAGACTCCATTCTGAACCTTAGTTTCCTTATCTTTAAAATGGAAATAAAAATATTTACCACTGCTGTTTATTAATGTTGCAAGAACCAAAGGTTAAAAACTATGAAGTGCTAAGTCATGCTGCACAGTACAACTAAAGGCATGGGCAATTCAATTCAGAATTAATAAGTACCTCCTATATACCAGGCACCATGGAGCAGAGGGAGTTAGACAGAGGGCCTGGGAAGAGAACCAGAGGGTGATAAAAACTCATAATAAGGGAGAATGAAAGACAGATGCACTGAAAAAGCAATCCAGAGTGACAGAGGGGAACAATAAAGAATTTCAACTCAGAATTAGGGAAGATGTTCTTGTAGGAGGTAGAGTTTGCCTTGAATCTTGAAAACCTAGTGGGAATTTACTTGGCATTAAAGAGGGTCAAAGGCATTCCAGGCTAAGGCACCAACAAGGTGTTAATAGGGAGGCATGAAAGTACCCAAAATCTGTGGACGACTGTGAACATTTAGGTTGATTTAGGTTAGGTCCTCCCCTGTTTTTTCTATTTGAAAGAATCCTGCCATAAGCAACCATGCATATATGTTATTATAAATGTATACAATTATTTCATGAGTATAAATATCTAAAATGAGTTCACTGGATCAATAAAGCTCTTTTTTTAGGTCTTTGAATTCATGTACTATATTACCCTCCAAAAAGGTTGTACCATTATTTCCTGTATTGGAGTGCTGGCTTTATTACACACTTCTCCTGAATATATAATGCCTTTTCCCCCTACTTTAAAAACTTTTTCTTGAGGTAACTTTGATATACAAAATAACATAAGCTTAGTTGTGCAGGTTCTCTCGTCATCAAATATATGACAACACACAACACCCACCAAGAAATTAGTAATAGTCTTCCACCACTTTCCAGAGGACCCCCAACAACACTTGTTCTTGCTCCTTCCTCCTACTGATTTTTGACTTCAATGTCCTTCTTTTGCTAAATGCTATAAGCATAGGGTTAGATATTTTATTTGCAATTTTCCTTGTTTCTTAAGATAAGCTTGAATTGGTATAAACTTCTGCATTCCATAAGTTGTGGTAATTCATGTCTTCATTCTCATTTGTCTCCAATCATTTTTAATTTTACCTTTGGTTTCCTCTTTTACCCAACAGTCATTCACAGCATGTTATTTAGCCTCCACATATTTTGGAATCTTCCTGCATTTTTTTTTTGTTGTTGTTGGTTGATTTCTAGTTTTATGTCACTGTGATCATAGAAGATACTTACTATTATTTCAGTCTTTGTAAATTTGTTGACGCTTATTTTGTTTCCCAAAATATGATCTATCTCTGAGAAAATTCCATGAGCACTTGAGAAAAATGTGAATTATGCAGTGTTTGGGTGAAGTGTTTGGTGTCCCTTAAAACTCTTTGTTCTCATTTGTCACAAGGTTGTTTTTTCCTGTTAATTTTCTGCCTGGTTGATCGCTTCATTGTTCTAAGTGGGGTTTTGAAGTCTACTATTTTTGTAGAGCTATCAATATCTCACTTTAGTTCTGTTAATAATTGCTTTATGTATTTTGGTACTCTCTCCATCTCTCTCTCTCCATACCCCGCCCCACACACATCACATATATACGAACATACACACTTATATATTGCTAAACTGATAACTTGACCCCCTATTTATTATATAATATACATCCTTGTCATTTGTTATCTTCCTTATTTGGAAGTCTATTTTATCTGATATGAGTGTGGCTGTCCCTGCTTTATTTAGCATGCCATTGATTGTAGAATTTTCTTCCAACCTTTGACTTTTAGCTTGACTTTTACCTTTGCAACTTAGATTAGTTTCCTCTATGCAGCAGAAAGATGGGTTATGTTTTTTTCAAATCCATTCAGTCATTTTATACCTTTTGATCATTGTTTTCAATCCATTGACATTAAAAGTGACTATAGATATATAACTGTTTATTACTATTTTGCTATTTTTTCTGGGTGTTGTTGCATATTATACCTTTATTCTTTTGTTATTCTCTTCTCAAGTGCTGTGCTTTGAAAATATTTATGTTGTGCTTGGTGGCTTTTTTCATTTTCTTCTCTGTTTTTTTTTTCCCTATAGATTTGTGTTTTGTGGTTATCCAGAGGTTTACATAAACCTTTATATGCTTAAAACAATTTTTTTCTCTTGAAGTCAAGTTAGTCTCAAGCTCATAATAGCAGTACATTTTTACTCTCCTTCTCACATTTTACATTTCTTATTTCTTGCTGCTTCTAAGTGAGATTTCTTTTCATTTTACAGAGATTTCTTCAGTATTTCTTATAAGACTTATTTAATGTTGATGATTTCCTCTACCTTTTCTTTGTCTGTAAAGCTCTTGATCACTCCTTCAGTTCTCACTGATAATCATGCAATGTAGAGTATCTTGGTTGAAAATTCTTTTATTTCATCACTTTGAATACATCATGCTATTCTGTTCTGTCCTTAAGGTTTCTTCTGAGAAATCTGCTGACAATCTTTTTTTCCCCTCTAATTGCTTTTAAGGTTCTCTTTTTATCTTTGTTTTTTGTCATTTTTATGGCAATGTGTCTTGGTATATATCTGTTAATGTTTCTTTGTTTAGAACCCTTTGAGCTTTCTGGGTCTGGAGATCTGTTTTCTTTCTCATATTAGCAAAATTCTTAGCTATTACATCTTCAAACATGTTTTCCTCCCCTTTTTCTTTGTCTTCTATTTCAGGGACCCCTATGATGTGACTGTTGTTTCTCTTGATATTATCCCACAATTCTCTAATACCGTCTTCATTTATTTTAATTATTTTTTATCTTTGCTGGTCTGCTTGGGTGCATTCCACTGCCCTGTCTTCTAGAGCTTACTGAATCAATTGGATATTTCTTCCACCCTACTATCCAGCTATTGTGCTTTTTAGCTTATGAGTTTTCTTTGCAGCAACCTCATATTTCTCTTGTAGTTCTCTTTTGTTTCTCTATTATTGTCCTGATTTCAGTAAGCATCCTTAAAACTGTTGTTTTAAAATCTTCATCAGGTAATCTATTTAATTCTGTAACATTCATATTTTCTCCTGGGGTTTTGTTTTTATTCACCATCTTGTTTTTGTTTCTCTTTGTCTTCATTCTGTTTGGCATTCTGTGCTTATTTCTATGGATTAAGCTCCCATGATATAAAGGCCTTGTGTTATGGTATGAAGTTACACAGTATAGGCCTGTGAAGTTAGTCTGGAATGCTGGGCTGTCTATTGTTGTGTGATCTCTGCACTAGTTAGAATTCTTGAAGTTTTAGAGCCTGCGCTTTGTTGAGGTCGAGTCCAGCCTTCAAGTTTTGTGTTGGTATATGAAACTCAATAGTTCCCCAGAGTCATGGGCATGAACAATAAGACCCAAGGAGAAAGACCCAAGAGATGCAGGCACTGGCCACAAGCAGACCATATAACCATATACTATAACCATCTGAAAATCCTTTTATTCTCCAGTCAAACATCAGCCCCAGTAGGGAGATGTAAACCACCCTTGGGGGTATGGGGTGCCTGACAGCCAACAGACATGCAGTGCTATTTAGCTATAGCCCCAGGTGGACAGGAACTGTTTTTTTAAATGGAACCTCTTTGATGATCATTTCTCAGAGAACTGGAGTATAAAATGTTCTTTGCAGGATATTACTTAGCTATCTGTACAGGGGTTACAGAACTGGCTGTCTGTCTCTAGCAGCCCAGAACACTGAAACTGTGAGCACAAACCATTTAAAGGCACTAGTGGTGGAAGGGGCACACATTTCACTCTAGGGCCTTCCTGCAATGGTAGCTCCAGTGCATCAACCACACTGTAGAGGAATCTGAGAGAGGATGCCTGGTAGTGTCTATTTTCATAAGGAGGACTTCTCTCTTTCCACACCACCTGCAGTTTGTTTTTCATTCAACAAATGAAAGTCCTGCAGTCAGGTTTCTGTGCCCTTTATTTAATCAGCTCCCCATAGCTCTGTCCTGTATTCTTTGCACCCCAAAGGTCTACTGGTCTTCAAAGAATAGTCTCTTTATTTTTCACAGTTGTAAATGCACACAGGGAAAATTCTCCAGTGGGGGCTGCAATTACTTCAGCACCAGGGAGAGTGTATCACAGGTTCATCCCCATGAACCATGGGGTCTCTGAACTTGTTGGCATGAACTCAGAGACAGATCTGCCTCTACTACCCTTTTTGAAGATGTGTGTCCTTTCTCTTTGTAAAGATACGGTTCTTGTTTCTTTTCGAAGGTCATTGTTGTTAAATGAGTGTAGTGTTTTTCTTTTTTTAATATTTATTGAAGTAGCTTTAATTTATAAAATAATATAAGCCCACATGTGTAGTTTTACCATTTGTCAAATATGTAACACTACACCATGCCTAACACCAAACTACCAAAATCCTTCACCACTTTCCATTAGACCTCAACATCATTTGTTCTTGCCCCCGACCCCTTTCCCTGCTGGGAACCTCTGTTCTATTGTCAATGTCTGAGTGTTGGTTTTTGTTTAGTTTGTTCCTTTGCTTTGTTTTATTATATTCCACTTAGGAGTGAACTCATCCAGTTTTTGTCTTTTTTTCTGACTTATTTCACTTAGCATAATCTCCTCTAGTTCCGTCTACTTTGTTGCAAATGACAGGATTTCATCTTTTCTAGGTCTGTGTAGTATTCCATTGTGTGTGTGTGTGTGTGTGTGTGTGTGTGTGTGTATTACATATTCTTGATCCATTCATTGATGATGGGTATTTAGGTAGTTTCCAATTCTTGGCTATTTCAAATAGTGCAGTGATAAACATGGGGTGCATATATTTTTGCAAATTAGTGTTCCTTGGCAAATACCCAGAAATGGGATGATGGAATCATATGGCATTTCCACTCTTTTTTAGGAGCTTCCATACTGCTTTCCATAAAAGTTGTACCAACTTACATTCCTGTCAATAATGTAAAAGGGTTCACTTTTCTCTGCATCCCTGCCAACATTTGTTGTTTCCAGATGTTCAGATAATAACCATTATCACAGGTGTGATAATGTGATGATATCTCATTGTTGTTTTGATTTGCATTTCCCTAATAAAAAGTGAAGAGGAGTATCTCTTTATGTACCTTTTGGACATCTGTAGGTCTTCTTTGGAGACATGTATATTCAATTCTTCTGCTCATTTTTTTGATTAGATTGTTTTAATAGAATTGTTCAGTTTTAGAGTTCTTTATATATTTTAGCAACTAAGTCCATGTCAGATGTATATGCCTCACTGTTGGAGAGGAGGAATCTGGAAAAATTTAGAGTCCATGATTTAAAACTACCTAATCACCAGTACCTCATTCAGAAATAGGGTCTTTTCAGATGATCAAGTTAATTTCAGGTTATTAGAGTGGGTCTAATTCACCTAATCCAATATGGCTATATCTTTATATAAAGGAGAAGTTTTGATACAGATTCACTTACACAGGTAGAAAACAATGTGATGATGAAGGATTTCAGTGATGCCAAGAAAGAAGCCATGGGATCTCAGATTGCCAACAAACAAACAGAAGCTATAAGAGAGACATCAAACAAATCATTCCATCACAGCTCACAGAAGGAATCCACCCTGCTGACTCCTTGATCTCTAAGACAATACATTTCTATGGTTTAATCTACTCCATGTATGGTATTTTTTTTGTGGCAGCCCTAGGAAATTAATATACTCCCATGTTAGCTAAAAGAACCATGATTAGACTTAAGCTCAGATGAAAACATAAAGCTTCCCTGACTCTCTTACTTAGAGATAACCATGTATCACTCATCTGCCAGGGATTTCTTGGAAAGTCTTCCTTGCTTGATAAGAGGCTATTCTTTTTTGTTTCTCCATTTCTCTTTCTTGCTATCGGTAATGCAGACCTTTGGTATAGAAATGGATCAACCGTTTTGCAACTATGAGGACACAAGCAGATCCAGAAAGTGGAAAGAACCTGAGTCTCTGAGGGCAGCTCTCTCAGATCAACAAACAGCTCATAATTCAGAGTGTCTCTTGTGAACTAGCCACTATGCTAGGTGCTGAAGACAGTCTCCCCAATCCACCTCTAATGATCTGTCCTTAACCTCAATGGCAGATCATTTTGACTTAATGAGATAAATGCAGGCATAAGGTCTGGATGTGATGTTATGGACTCCCAGAGGGAAACCTCCTACCCAGCCTGCCAGGAGAGCTTCCTGGAGCTCCCCTCAGGGAGAAACTTAAGGGATGCATAGCCCTAAAAAAAATCTCTGTCAGTCCCTGGGGAACTGAGAGCTAGGGGAATGTCCTTCTCTCTCTCAACAAGCACAACTTCCTGGGGTATCAGATCATCTGACCAGGGCTCCCAATGCCCCAGAGTACTGAATGTAGCATGACTGAGGCTGCTTGCCATTCTCATGGCAGCCACCATCTCAGGACTCCTAGCAACCGGAGCCTCCCAGGCTGTCCTGGGAGACAGCTCAGGCAGTTGCAGAGTAGCCAAGCTTCCCCTGTTCTCAAGAGGGCTAATCAAGAGAAACCTGAAGGAAGTCATAACACAGATAAAACCAAGTAGGTTCAGAACCTAGTTACTAACTTCACTTCAGCTCTGATGATGCTCTGCAATCAACCCAGTTCTCATAATTGCCCCATTGCTCATCATTACCAAATCCATGAGTCAGAAGCTGCAGCTGCAACAATGCAACTTCCAGGGTTTCTCACAGAAAGCTAGGACACTAGGTTTCCTGCTGAACCATAACATGCCACGGGTAACCCAGTCAAATTACCAGTGTGATCCAAAGGATCATAATGGGTGAAATCCCTAAAGAAAGTTCACTGCTCTTGGTCTTTTCTGAACTTCTGCCAGTTCAAGGAAATCTGCCACCTTGCATGACTCAGGTGAATGCACCTGACTCCTTCCAGAGGTAATGGCTTACTGTAAGCAACCCAGGAAGAGCTCTGTTCATCATTTTACTTCCATAACCCTCACCTCTCCCTAAGAATAATTATAAATGATGTCCTCAAAACAACAAGAGAGGGATGAATATGATTTTCCATGGTCCCTTGGCCAAGGAACGCCATGTTAGCAAAGGCAGAGTAGCAACAAATGCCAGACAAATTTGCCTTCAAATCTCTAGTTGCATGACCTTGGCAAGTTATGGGCACTCTGAGCTACAATTTCCTTATCTATAAGATGAAGTCATAACACTTGCCACTACAGTTATTGAGAGGATTGAACAATAAAATACATGTAGAGTGTCCAGCACACTGCATGACCTGTAGCAGGAGATATTCAACAACCAATGGTCTCTTTCCCTCCCTCCCCTGTTATGCCGTGATTTATCTCTGAGAAGCAATGACGGAATGTAGGTGCCTTCCCAGTCCCTTGAAAAGCACAATTTATATCGCTTTTTTTACATGTTCTTCATGGCATCTGTCATAATGTAGACCTATGGTACATACCTAGTGACATAGTAATAAAGGAATTGAGAAGGGTGAGGGGAGAAGCAAGAGGGAGGACAAGAATGAGATAGTCTCATCAAAATAGCATTTGCAGTTAAAAAGCATTTTCAAAACTGGGATGAAACCAGTGGTGCAGTGAGCTAGCAATAAAAGTCTGCTCTCCCTGCCATGCTGAACAAGTGCAGTATTTTCCCTCTAGGCAGTGTCAGTGTGAAAGAGAACCACAACATCCTTTAGACTTGGGAGGACACAGAGGAGAGCCTCTTGCTCTAGAAAGGGAGCCTTGAACTCATCTACTCATATCCCATTCATGCCCTCATCAGAGCCCATACAGTATCGTTTTACTAGCCTTCTCCACTCTCTCTTTCATTGTAAAAATATTTTCAATATATTAAAAAATTCTATTTATTTTTTAAGTTAAAATTATATGAATAATATATGTTTTCCAAGATAAGGTATAATATTTTCCACTTTTACTGAGATATAAAAATCTAATACAAAGCAACATATTGTATTAGTTTAAGGTGTACAGCATAATGATTTGATATTTGTATATTTTGTGAAATAACCACAATAAGTTTAGTTAACACATGTCACCATATGTAATTATACATTTTTTCTTGTGATGAGAAATTTTAAGATTTACTTCTTAGCAATTTTCAAATTTGCAATGTAGTATTGTTAACCATAGTTACTATGGTATACATTACATCCCTATGAATTATTTTTATTAGAACTGGAAGTTTGTACTTTTTGACACCCTTCACCCATTGCTGTATACTTGACTTTTTCTCCCTTCTCACAATCTTACCAGCATCTTATCATCTTCTCTCCTGACTCCCTGAACTCCTCCTACCCCTACTTTCTCAGGTTTATTGTCCTAATGGTATCCATTGACCTTCCAAATAAATATATCAAGTAAAAATATTCACATTTTGTAAGATATTTAAAAAATAACATACATACTATATAATCATCATTAAAAATTTTGAAAAACAAAAGTTAGCCCTCAATTTTCTTATAAATCAACTACTCCCTGATTCAAGAAAACTGTAGTATTGGGAAGTTAAATGAGGTTTGAGGGAATGACCAACCCATTTATGAAGTGGTAGAGTTAAGATTCTATCCTAAGCAGTTTCCTCAAGAGTTATGTCTCTAACCACTACATATACTGCCTCAGAAATAGAAACATGATTGAAAAGGTTTGGAGTCAAATCAGAGATCATGAATCAAAGACCATCCTCAGGGATTATCTTTTATGTTAGCATAAAAAGTCATTACAAAGATGACAAACTGTTAAGATCTTGAGTTTCCCTCCTTCCCACAAACACAACCAAATACCTAAGGGCCCATCGTCGTATGAATGGATCAAGATGTGGTATAAATACATAATGAAATATCACGCAATCCTAGAAAAGATGAAATCCTGTCATTTGCGACATGGATAGAGGTAAAGGTGATTATATTAAGTGAAATCAGTCAGAAGAAGAAAGTCAAATACTGGATGATCTCACTCATATGTGGAGTATAAAGAAACAAAGGAAGTGAACAGACAAAACAGACATTGACAATAGAACTGAGGAGGTTACCAGTGGGGAAAGGGATGAGGGTCATGAGCAAGTGACAGTAGGCATCCAATAGACAGTGGTGGAGGACTTTTGATAATATAGCAGTGGGCATGGTGTGCTGTCATATATTTGATGAATGGTAAACCTACACATATGGGCTTAAGTTATCTCAATAAATATTTTTTTAAAAAAGAAGTGAGGTATATAATGCTCCTCTCCTTAAATCTGATTGTTCATTATTATCTCAACTAATAGAGTATGCAGTGGAATGACTTCTAAGGCCAGATCATAAAGCACCTTGCATTTCCTGCTTAGCTCTCTTGAGATACTCTGGAAGAAGTCGACCACTATGTTACCAGTCTGACCATCCTGATATTGCCATCCTGGAGCTGCTACATGTAGGTGATCTAGGCTTTCAGCACCAACTGCGCTCCTGACTAAGAGCTGGCATCAATGACTGACCTGTGCTTGTATCGTTTAGGATATCCACTCCATTTGAGCCTTCAGATGACTGAAGGCCCAACTGGCATCTGACTGCAACCATATGAGAGAGTCTAAGCAAGAATAGCTCAAACAAGAACTTCCTGAATTCCTGACACACAAAATCAAACTGTTGTTTTTAAGTTAATACATTTGGCAAATTGTTTTGCAACAATAGAAAACTAGAAATATCAGCAAGAAAAAATGTATAATCAGTCAACTAATAAGAGTAGTAGGAGCTTTGAGACTTGGGTAGAATTATCATCAGGATAGTCCCCATGGAGTCTCTCAGGAGAAATTTTGTGTTTCTAAGTTTCTACTGAGGGTGGGTGTCCCATTTCCATATTAAGAAACTTGATTGAGACAACCAAGTGATGAAATAGTATCATCTGAATATTCAAATAATCACTGTCATTGGGGAAATTGTGTCAGGTAATATTACTATGAATTGTTGTAATAAAGACAGGGATCAATGGGACAAAATCCTTGGAATTTTATTGTGTGTTCAAATTCTGGCTCTGCTTCATATTAATTATGTGATGCAATGCAAGTTATTCAACTTTCCAAACCTCGATTTCCTTATCTGTAAAATGGATGTAGCAAATTCTATTTTATAAGATGGACACAAAAATGTCTCCCTCTGACATTCTCTTCTAGAACCTCTCCACTTCTCATAAAGTGGTGTATTTGTCCCTTTCCTCTCAGTCTAGATGGGTTTGTGACTTGCTTGGAACCAATCAACAGAGTGAAAATAGTGCCGAATAATTCCAGAGGGTAGGTCAGAAAAAGTGATACAGCTTCTACCTTGCTGCTGGAACACTCACAATGGAGCCTTTGGCCGCCATGTGAGTTATCTTGCTGCCTGGAACCCACCAAGCTATGAGGAAGTCCAAATGAACCTGTGCTAAGAAATTCTGAGAGTACCATATATTGGTGAACCTTACTTGTTAAATGTTTGTGTAACCCCATGTCAATACTTGCATCATTTTCATGGTCATTTGGATACACATGCATGGTGGCAAATATTTTGAGGCTTCCAGAAGGGTTTGATCACAGAGACACTGTCTTTTTGTTTATGTTCTCATACTATAAACAAGTGTCCTTTTTGTAGTTTATTCAATACTGTGTTTTAATGAATTTTCATGGGATTTGTTGGTGATGTTGCTGTTTAAAATGGTACCCAGGTGTAGTGCTGAAGTCCTGATAGTGTCCCTAACTGCAAAAATGCTGTGGTGCCATATGGAGAAAATACATACGTTAGAGAAGCTTCTTTCAAGTGTGAGTTATAGTACTGTCGATTATGAGTTCAATGTTAATGAGTCAGCAATATATGCAAAATAAAGTTTCTTTAAGCAGAAATGTACATAAAACAAGGTTTTGTATTGATCAGTTGATGAAAATATTATGATCAGAGTCGATAGTAACTAGGATAATGGAGTTAACAATTTATTTCTCACAATGTTGGTTGGAGATTTAATCAGATGGTACATAACATGTTGAAAGGACTAAGTATTTTTATTAAATGCCAGGTACAATGCTGCCACTATTATTATCAGTCTTACGTATTAGTCTTTATTTTATAGAAACACAGTTCTATAGCTGTCAAAGATATTAAAGATTATCTAGGCGAATCTCTGTGTTTTGGGATATGAATACAGAGGTCTAGAGAGAGGAAATTTTCTGTATCACACAGAAAACTGATGGTAGAGTATAAATTAGAAGTAAAGTTCTATCTTAGTGCTGAATAGAAAAATTGTGTTTTTTATTGCATGTTTCAATTACAGATGTGGTTTAGTTATTGTAAAAGTAAAGCATAATATGACTCAAATACACAGAGACCTTGAATTTTAAGTTACCATTTTAGTACTAGAATCACAGGTGAGGTGATATTTTATAATTGTATTCACAAAAGAGAGGCACGGGAATTGTGCTCTGGGTTCTGCCTTAGTAGATATCAATGTTATTATTATCGGCTTTTGATTAAGTACATGAATGAGAGCATGGTTGCTGCATGGTAACTTCCAGTGCATAATGACAATGCAGGTCATTGGCTGCTGGGAGGGTTCAGAGGTAAGGGAGGTGATGATGTCTCTAGCCATGGTCTTAAAAACTCCTTAATTTCAGATCCTGTTGACAGGATCTGAACTTGCCTTAGTTCCTTTTACACACTAGAAATGAGATGTTTCTAGAGTCTTTAAAGAGTCATGTTCTATATTTTCTGAGTAATAAAATGTCATCTTGGATGACACACAAAAAATGTCAAAAAAAACCTATAAATATTGGTTTCTGTGGGCTTTTGGCCTGACTGGTGAGTAGGAACAGGAACATATCAATGACTCAGGCTGGTGAGGGGGAGGACAGAGATCTGCATGGGGTCCACAGTCTAGAGTTAATGAATTCTAGGTACCACAAAGGAAACCAGGAGGCCAACACAGCAGAGGTGAAGGTTCATTCACCTTTGCAAATTGTTTACAAATTATCTGTCCCTTTGGTGGTACTTTGGCCTATAAATATATACCTGACCTACTCATTTACTAATCAATCTTCTTTACAACTGGCATAGTCAATTATGTTGAGAAGAAAACCTTGAGACTGTAATTTTGAAAAAAATTAAATGTCATTTTGGATAAACTTAAAAAGTACCAAATTGAAATGTAAAATTAAATCAGTATTCCACCCTATTGTTTTCAATCTCTGATGACTCAGGACAGGCCACTGAGGGGCTTTAGGAAAGTTCTTCAGGTTTTTTTTTTTTTTTCTGTTGCCATATAGCCTCTGAGGGCCACAGATAGAACACTCGCTGCTTTTGTCTCACCGTCTTACCTGCTGCCAGAAATGTTCTTTTTCCTTCTATGTCCTGGGGGCCAGGACCTCAAAAGTGTTGTAAGTCAGAATTTAAATGCTGATCAAGAATTATTGGAAGACAGATTATATCTCTTTCCTCTGATACTCTACGTGGTGATGTTACATTTTAAATTTCAGAGAGAAAAGTCCCTTTATAGACAGGATGACTTTCAAATCTTTAAGTCATCACATGATGTATCCAGAGTGAAGGGATTTGATAATAATTAATTTTGTAACAACCAAAGAGGGACTGTTCACCAGAAGACAAGTGAGTCCTCTAATTGACAAATAGACAAGAATCTGTCACTAGAGTTCATCGCAATTATCCTCCAAGAGTTGTCCAGTGTAGAGGCTACCCTGTCCCATTGAGTCCTGTGGGGAAGCAGTTCTCAATTGTGCTGACAGATGCAGTAGATACTCCTAACCTCATGACACCCAACAGTTATTTCTAACAAACAAGCTGTGGATTATAATCTGCTTTTGATGCAGATTTCTTCTCAGGAGAGAATGCAGTGGTATAAGTGTCCAGCCTCACTTGTGAACAGATTTTTTTTTTGTAAATCAGTATTCTAGCCTACCTTTTTGCATATTAATTTCATTGAAGGATGTGGTTAACAAATTTGTCCTAGACAGACAAATCCACAAACCCTCCTTGGAGATGCCATTGAATAGTTTGGGGCAGACAAATGGAGGTAAAGTAAGGAATCTAGTCAGATCAAACTTTTGGGACTGATGATATGCACTGAAAAAGGATTTACAAGTGTTATGCAGAAACTCAATAAATGTTTCATGGATGTATGCGCGTGCACATGCGCATGTGTGGATGTGGGCGCAAATTAGAGGTCTGCCTTTGTAAGATCCAGTTCAGGGTTTTATCAAAGTATGATCCTACCTATCTACTGAATTAAATTCTTTGATGTGGGGCCCTGGGATCTATAGTTTTAACAATCTTCAAGGTGATTTTGATGCTCACTTAAGTTCGAGAACCACTACCCTGTTCCATAGTATCATTATACTCTCTTGTTTTATAAAGTGGCAGAAATAATAAATGAAGGATAAAATTATGCATGTAAATCCAGTTAAATACATTGGATTTTCTCTCATTTCTGTAGCTAAAAGAAGCTATGTTCCCCTAAAAAAATGTACTTCCCATTACCTCACTGCCCAGTTACCAAATAAGCCTACTTTCTAAAAATTTTTAGCACCTTAGTTCAACCTACTATAAGACAATTAATAATTTTGGAAACAAGTATTAGGGTAAAGGAGGAGAAAATATAGACATGAGATTTATGACATTCATTTATTTTATTTTATAAATGGGATTATTATGCTCTGAAGCAACTGTTAATTAAATAATAAGGATTTATTTGGCAAATACTGTATTCTTTGGACCAAATCTGAGTTGAGGAAGCTTCTGTTTTTAAGTTTTCAGCATCCTTCTTTGCCCACCTTGTCTTAACTCTAGGGTTCTCCTACTGAAGTCTGCTGGTGCAGACTTGCCACTGAATGAGCCAATGGAACAAACTTAGCTTTCTCTCATCAAAACTTACGTGTCTTTAAAGTTGATTAAAGATTTCAGCATATTTGCCCCTGTGAAAGGTTTTAAGTCCTAGACCAAATTGTCTTTTCCTAAGACATACATATTAGCATTCACAGAAGTTCACAAGAGAATCCATTCCTGTGAGGAAAAATAAACTTACCTGTGTTGAATTTCATTCTCTCACACTACTCAAGTTGTCTCTTTGGAAAATATTCTATCTAATTTATCCATGAGAAAGTGTAGTTAAAAGATAATATCTTAAAGTGTTATCCCTAAGAACCTTTGAGTGAAATCAGGCAAAATGCATTTCTAATGGTGGAATCTAAGGTACCATACAAGGAAGGAGGGAGGAAAATAATTGGGCAGGCAGATCTTTCTAGGACACTTAAAGTTGTACTATGAAGTATAATATTTTAAAAAAATTTATTTTTAATTTTAAGTATATTTTTTCTCAAAGCTGAGGTTTGAAGGGATAGTATAATGATATTGAACAGAACCAAAGACCCAAAGTCAAGTATAAGAGGTGAGTTAAAAAGCCACCCATGTTCCAAGAGGCATATGCAGAACTCATTAAAATTGAGCAAAAATTATCCAGGAACTATCGCCCCCAGCAACATATTGAAGATGAGACTAGAAATTCAAGGAGGGGAGTTATGGAAATAACAAGTGCTGATGTTTCTCTAGCCCTCCTACTGTTTTCTTGGAACAGCATTGTGGTGCAGGTCCTTGGAGAAATTCATATGCTTCCTTTGGAATGTAAGGGTTCTTGGGATCAAAGAGATAAATGCCTGCTTCTCATCTGAAGAAGTCTGAAGGGAAAGACTGGTTGAAGCAGCCTCAAGAGCTGTGCAAGTTAGAGTCAATAAAATAGGCTGGACTCCCACCATGTAGTGGAGTAGGATGCAGTTACTGGGAGTGAGGAGGACAGTGGGCAAGGTAGCTGGAATCATCTTTTAGGAACCCTGTCCCAAAAGGGTGACTTCTTTGTGGCAAGGGAATACCAGAAGAAAGAGAGTTCAGGATTTTTTTCAGGTGGGAAAGCCAAAGGATCCTAACTGATCAATCAGAGTTTGTGTCAGCAGAATCAAGAGTTGCCACCCAGTATCATTGTGGATTATCTAAATATACAAAGATCCTATTCTCCTTGTGTATGCATCTCATAGAAGAGTCAGTACTTGTGTGACTATGATGCTTGAAGCATGTTGCAATAACATTGTTCACATGAGATGTGACCCCCTTTCTTATAATCTTTTCCCTACCCTAGAGAAACAAGTGGAAATATACAAGAAGGGGGAGTGTATCAGTCTAGGTTCAATGAATGGAGCAGAATTACAACGAATGATACAGAATAAGGGATTTATTGTACAGATTAGATCTTACACATTGTGGGATTTGATGGTGATATTTGTGTAGGACTGTTGCCTCTCTGTCTGGTATTATGGTCAATGTCTCACAGGTTAGCCAACCAACTAAATAGTCAAGAAGGGAAGCTGGATGTGAAATGGGAAAGAGGAAGGACAAAGTGGAACATATAAGGACAAACTGGAACCTGATGGCAAGGTGACCTTGTAAGAAGCTGGCACTTTCTGCTACAGAGTTGTACATGTGCTTGGCATAGGACTTAGAGAAACTGAATTAAGAGATCCAGTGGGAGCTTGTGGGGCTGTGAGGCTGGGTGCTGCTCATACTAAGAAGGTGAGCCAGCAGATTATCAGCAATGCAGGTGAGCTGCTGTTGTGCTGGGTACCCCCACGCCTACCTTCAGAACACAAAAATGAGGGCCCTATCACTTCTCTCTTGAGCAAATTTCTCTTGTGCTGCACTTTAACTTTGACCCATCACAGAAGGGAATTCTGGGAAATGTAGTTTCAGATTAGCTAAGTTGTAGCACCACCATATAGAGAGTGGAAGTGACTGTCATGACTTCTCATCCAACTTTGTGGTTCTCTTAGCCAAGCGAATGGGAAAAACATTGAATTGGATACGAGATTAAAATATTGACTTAGGCTGCATGTTTAAATACCAATACAGGGCTTGTTCTTAAAGTGGCCTAAAGGTCACAGGATTTGTGTAAGATATTTTCAAGAAGCAGGGAAACTGGTTTGATATAACAAGGCTGAAGATGAGAATGAAGAAATTGTTAACATCCATTTCTTATACTCAGTCAGGTTCAGCCTGTTTAACAAACCAGTTACATAAGCACTTAACTTGTATGAGTTCAGCAATATACATTACTACATTCTTCCATGTTAGTCATTCTATTATATATGATTTAAAATACTTAAGATTCTATTTGTATGTATTCTTTATCAAATGTTATCCACAACTGTATATTTTATATGAACATATAGAAATTAATATTATATTATAAAACTGTACTTTATGTAGAAGATCACCTGTACTACTCATTGTGTACAATTGAATATGGTTTTCAACGGTTATTTTCACAATATGGAATTTTTGCCTCATATGATGATTACAGACACTAACACTCTATATAGAAAAACAATATGACCCTTCTGTATCCCCAAATTCAGAGTCCGGGGAGGGTAGGATAAAGAAAGCATATGCTTTATTTAAACTCAGAAATGTGCCCAGTACATCCGATTCATTCAGTCCTTCCTAGAGAAGTTATGTATTCATATTTACATTTTATAAAATGCTAGCATGTTAGATATAAAAATTACTATAAAGGTCATTAGTCATCATCCTTCATTTTACAAGAGGGAATCCAGTCCCTGGAGAGGTGAGTTAATGTGCTCAGAGTCACATGGTGCCTTAGTGGCAGGTTCAGAGCTAGAACCTGGCACTCCTATATCAAAATCGAGTTTCCCTTTCATTTGTTATGCTGCTCTTCATCTTGTGAGTCACTCTAGCAGAAACAGTGAGCAGGACACTGTTTCAAACTATCTAGAGATTGAAGGTCCCCACAACTTGGACCCAGGCCATTGTCCTTGGTTCATATTGGGGTAGGCAAGACTGCAGGACTGATTTTAGAAATGATAAGGGTTCTTCTGTTTCAGAGCTGGCTTGTCCTTGAATGCAGGATTTCCCATGTGAATTGCATCTTTTTTCCTATTTGTCACTTAGTGAGCAGTCCAAGCCACTTTCTTGATCATGCACACTCTCTACTCCCCTGCTGTAGTCCAGGGCCTGGGGCTGGGGCTAATCTGAAGACCAAGGCCAAGACCTCAGCTGTGGGTTAAACAACTTAAGGCTATAGTCCCAGCCATGCACTGTCTCTTTAAAGCAGAATTAGACAAGCACTCTGATCTCAGTGGTTTAAACTCACTCTTGGAAGCGGCTGTCCTGGAGCCTCCCCTGGGATTCCCTTCTCAGTGCTGGCTTCTGTAAAGGGTTGTAGTCCCTTAAGAGTTATTTGTGAAGGAGAATGATCATGTTCATCCAACCTCTCCCAGCCCATCTGATTCCAGGGAAGATAGCACTTACAACTCTTCACGGTCCCTTTGGGACATCAGATACTGAAAGCACTTCTTCCCCCATCAGATGTTTGTCTTGATTTTGTAGCTTTTCCTTCTAGAGTTTCAAAGCAGGTAAAATGAAGCCTTCCTGTGACATTTGTATACTCTGTTCAGTGCTTTTTCTGTGCCTCACTTGGTAAAACAAGTGAGGTCTCCTGATATGCCCCAATTTCTAAGCATTTAGACAAACATAGAAAATGTAGGGCTCTATTTTTGTTTACACCTACTGCTCAGTGCTGCTTCCTCTACAACAATGTGTACTGCTGCATTTTCCAGCCTGTAAGAATTCACCCTCTACTTTTCCTTAGAAAGTATAAAACATAAGAAAGTCTATACAAAGAGCAAAATATCTATGAGTAAGGGGATTTCTTTCTACTTCAAATCAATATGCATTTTTCTTCTTAGGTTGTTTTTGGCAAATTGACTAGATTGAAGTCTTTCTAACAATCTGCTAATTGTAATGAGCTCAAAGTTTTTTCTCGTGGAACACATATATGATTCATGCTTTCTGTTCTTTCCCGTGCAGCCTTGACACCATTGGTGATGATTATGATGTGACTGGCATATAAATCTTCTTACATACCAGGCCTCCAGGGACCGTGGGATAAAAGGAGGCAATCACAGAAACAAGAACGAGTGGATACTGTGTTCCACCAGGGTATTTCCCAGGGTGTTTTCCAATTGTGTGTGGGCAGATCCTCAAACTCTAGAGAAGTTGTCATCCCTGAATTGCCCTCTTTGTGAATCTTGTGGTGCCCTCAAGGGCTTGGGGGGTAGCTAGGGATAATACTGAATCTATTTCAAAAGATAGTGTTTTTGTTTTCCTAAGGGTTTTAGGGGAATTCAGAAGATGGGGTTCAACCTTTGAATATAACGTCTTTTCAACATGTGCTCAAATATCGATTTAATAAAATAATTGGAAAATAAAGCCATTTCCTACTTCTAGCTGAGCAAACCCTAACAAAATGGTGATCAGTAAATGTCAATCCTCAGAGGGACTTTGCCTTCTTTTTCTGGGCCCGGGTTGCTCATTTCAGTGGTCCCTACTATATGCCAAACCCTTGTGTGGGAGCCTGTGAAGTGAAGACACAGTATGCCATGCATGTTAAGAAGACTGGAAGATATAAGGGAAGTTTTAAGAAGAAAGATGTAATAATCCTAGGCTCTTCTGGAGTGGGTCCTTCTGTGTGTGTGTATATGTATCTATGTATGTATGTGTATATATTTATATATATATGTATATGCCTCATATAGCTTCTCATCCATCCAGCTTCTAGGCCAAACAGCTGAGTATTGGAAACCATAGATAGATTTTCAGAGATTTTGTCTTTAGACCAGTGGTTCTCAAAGTATGGTTCAAGTATAAGCAGGAATTTGTGAGGAATACAGATTCTCAGATCCTATCCCAGATATATGGAATGAGAAACTCTAGAATGAGACCTAGAACTTTATATCAACTAACCTTTCAGGGGATTCTAATGCATGCTAAAATTTATTAACCACTGCTTTAGGAGAATATGTTTTCACTGTTTCTAGTATCATCTTTTAATCTCTTCCTGATAGAAACCAATGTTGTCAAATAAAAATCATATACAACATTCTATCCAAGAACAGTACAATTGTTACACATATTCACTTGCTCAGACCGCTCTTGTCTCTTCAGTACTTGGCTGTGAAAATAGGTAGCAGAAGGAAAACATTTACTGTGGGCACAATGACCTGAGAGATTTTTAATAACTTTAATTTGGTGAATCATTGTTCCACAAAAAATATACCTTTTCTTTTGTTTCAGGGAATTCTTAGTAAAAAAAATCATTTAAGTTGCAAAAGGGCTTCATATTAGATTTCCAGTATAGATAAAAAGGACATAGAGAATGGATTGTCTTATAAGATGTAATGCTATATTGAATTGAATGTCAAGTTAATGATCTATTTTCTTTGAAGTTAAGGTTATGGAAGATCTTGAATCAAAATGACTCAATGAGGCAGAGAGGCAGCAAATTCCTTTTTAGTCATTACTTAGTAACTTTGAATAATTCCCTTGTGGTCTGCCTCATCTACTTGTCCTACTGCTTTTACCGACAGTCCTATAGAGACTGTTTAGTATTGACACACTCTACAAATCTAACATTTATTAAACATGAAATTTTTGGTATAAAGAATTCCTATGCATATTGGACAGATAAGAGATTTCCTGTTGTTAAAAAGGGTATTGGATGACCTTCTGCCTAAGGAGAAAGACTGTCCCATTGTGTCAATGTGTGAACCCTGGAGCTATGCCAACTGGCTGCCTAATTGGATCCATTAATCTCTACTGGTAAGTCAACCAGTGTACAACCCTGCCCAGGTAACTACTATGAGTGAACCAATAAACATCTGTTGAAGACCAATTGGGTGTGGAAGATGGTGAGTTCAGGGTTGAGGAAGAAAAGAGTTGTTTATATTGGATGTGTTCTTTGTTTTCAAAGAACTTAAACTCTAAACAAATTATGAAGAAAGTCCTAAAATTAAACAATTCTGGGCATAGTCAGCATTTTAAGATTGTAAATTGGATCATGCCACTCCTCTGTGCAACCCTTACTAGCCTTAAATGACACTTAATATAAAAGCCCCTGTCCTTTCTAGGCCCTCAAGTCTTAGTCCTCTGTGACCCTTGTGATGGCATCCTCCTCCTACTTGCCCCTCATTCACTTGCTGGCTGGGGATCCTGTCAGGCACAATCCTGACTCCCGATTTTGAACTTTGTTATTCCTCTGCTTATAATGTGTTCCCCTCTTGAAACTCTCCCCTCCCTTCTTAATTGTTAGCATTGCTTACCACTTAATATATTCTGTACTTTGGAAAATAGCTTAGTTATTTTTTTTGCCTCCATTAGAATTAAAAGTCCATGAGGTCATACCTTTTTGTGTGTTTCATTAAGATAATGAAAGAATGAATGGGTGCATTTGGGTCAGTCGATGGACAAAGGGCAGTTTTAAGAACCCCTTCTATCACCTACTATTTCACTGGACATGGGCAATCTAGAATCGGAGTTGAAACCAATATGTACACTTATTCTTTGCCAGCACAAACTTGTCTGAAATCATTATATTTTGCTTCTTAAAAGCTCATGATGAAAAATCTTAGTCAAGCAAATAAATTAATCCCAAATTATCATCCAATTTGATTATTATGCTGTAAGTTTGAAGGACCTTGACAGAAGATTGATATGAAATAACTCGTGTTTGAAAAATATTATGTTGCCTGCTTAGAAAACACAATAGTTTAGGGCATGGACAAATACAGAGAGACCTCATAGAAGACTGTTTAAGCAATCCAGAGAAGAAATAATGGTGGCTTGAAAAGGGTGGTAACAGTGGTAGGGAAGAATAGCTGAATCCCCAATATTGTAAAGGTAAAACCAGCAAGACTCCTCAGCAATTAAGTATGCAGTGTGAGAAAATGAGATGAATCAAGGAAATCGCCAAAGTCTTGGCATCAACCTCTGGAAGAACAGAGCTGTCATTTGCTATGAAGAAGACTGGCAAGAGTTGATTGGTGTGGGAGTTGGAATCAGGAATGTGGTTTGAGTCACAGTGAATTTGAGATGGTCATGAGACATCCACGTGATGGTGTGCAGTAGGGAGGTACATAGGCAGCATTTATGTAACCAAGTCAATTGATACATTTTAGGGCATCATTACCTCCTGAAGTAAGTGGGAAACCGCATCGTAATTCATTATTTATTCATTTATATTAATGTAATATTGGTTTCTAACACTGTAGAAATTTTAGCAGTATAGTTTCATTCCTTATCAAATGTATGATATCATGCCCACTACAAAAGGGCTTGGCATATCCAACACCATCCAATTGACCCTCTTCTACTTCCTCCTCTCCACACTACTCCCTTCCCCTCTGGTAACCACCATTTTGTTGTTAGAATCTAACAACTAAGGGTTAATTTTTGTTTTGTTTGGCTTAGCAATTTGCTTTACATCCCATATATGAGTGAAATCCTATGATGTTTTTCATTTTCCGTTAGACTTGTTTCACTTGGCATAATCTCAAGTTCTATCCATTTACTTTCAAGTAGCAAGATTTCACCTTTTTTATAGTTGGATAGTACTCCATTGTGTATATATACAAAATATCCATCCATCAATTGATGGGCGTTTAGGTTGTTTCCATAGCTTAGCTATTGTGGATAGTGCTTCAGTGAACATAAATGTGTATATATCTTTTCAAATGAATGTTTTCATATTACTTGGATAAATACCTAGAAGCAGAATTTCTGGATCTTATGGATCTTATTTTTTGAGAAACCTCCATATTGTTTTTCACAGTGGTGGCACCAATTTGCATTCCTACCAATATTAGACTAGTGTATCTTTATCTTGACACCCTCACCAGACTTGTTTCTTGTATTTTGATATAGGCCATTCTCACAGGTATGAGGTGATATCTTACTGCATTTTTAAAAAGTCTTTTTAAGGTATCTTTAATTTACAAAACAATAAAAGCCCATATGTGCGCATTCACCAATTATCAAATATATGACAACATACAACACCAACCACCAAATTACCAAAAATCCTCTATCACTGTCCACTGGATCCCCACGACTTGCTCCTAACCACTACTCACTTTTCCACTCATAACTTCAGTTCCATTGTCAATGTCCAAGGGTTGGTTTTTGTTTTGTCTGTTCCTTTGCTTTGTTTCTTTATATTATACTAGTGAGATAATGTAGTAGTTCTTTCTTTTTCTCAATTATTTAACTTAGCATGATCCCCTCTAGTCTCATCAATGTTGTCGCAAGTGATAGGATGTCATCATCATCATTTTTAGGGTTATGTAGTATTCTGTTGATTCTCTGCTCACATACACACATGTATATACATGCGTGTATATATATGTATGTATATATGTATATATATCACATCTTCTTTGTCCATTCATTTGGTGATGGGTACTTATGTATTCTTGGCCATTGTAAATTATGCTGCAATAAACATGGAGGAGTATATGTTTCTGCAGCTTAGTGTTTTTTGGGTAAATACCCAGAATTGAGATGACAAGATTATATGGAATATCCAGTCTCAATTTTTTTGATGTATTTCCATACTGATTTCCATAAAGACCATTTATACTCCAAGCAACATTGTAACAGGGTTCCCTTTTCTCTGCATCCTCTCCAACATTGTCGTTTCTAGACTTTTGGATAATAGCCGTTCATACAGGTGTGAGTTCATATCTCATGTTTTGATTTGCATTTCCCTGATAACAAGAATGGAGTAAAATTTTTTCATGTGACTGTTGGTCATCTGTATGTCTTCTTTGGAGAACTGTCTATTCAGATTTTCCACTTTTTTATTGGGTTGTTTGTTTATCTTTTGTTGAGTTTTTTTGAGTGCTCTGTATATTTTGGAATTCAGCCCTTCTCACACTTATGATGTGCAAATGTTTTCTCCCATTCAGTAGTGCATCTTTTCCTTTCGATGACAGTTCTTTTTACTATACAGAGGTTACAAAATTTGATGTAATTTCATTTATTATTTTTTTTGTTTCCCTTACCACTAGAATTAAGTCTCTAAAGACCTAAGACTGATGTCATGGAACTTATTGCCTGGATTTTTTTCTAAGTATTTTGTGGTTTCTGGTCTTATATACAAATCTCTAATCTATTTTGAATTCATTTTTGTGTATAGTTTAGAGTGAGTGTTCTTGATTCATTCTTTTACATGTGATTGTGCAGCTTTCCTAGCACCATTTGTTGAAAAGACTTTCCTTTCTTCATCATATGCTCTTGGTTCCTTTGTTGTAAATTAACTGACCATATACATATGTCTCTGGTGATTCAGTTCTATTCCACTGATCATGTATCTGCTTTTATTATAGTACCTTACATTTTTAATCACTGTTACTTTATTGTATAGTTAAAATCTGGGAGTTTGATGCTTTAATTTTTGGTTTTTTTCTTATGATTGCATTGACTATTTGTGGTCTTTTGTGATTCTATACAAATTTTAAAATTTTGTGTTCTGTTTCCTTGAAACATAACAGTACAATTTTGATTGGGGTTACATTAAATAAGTACATTGCTTGAGGTAACATGGCCATCTTAGCACTGTCATATGAGCATATTTCTTTTAACAATGTCTTACAGCTTTCAATATATAGGTCTTTAACCTACTTTGTTTAGTATATTCCTAGGTATTTAATTATTTTGTTTGTATTGTAAGCATGATAGTTTCTTGATTTCATTGTTTTCTATCATATTGTTTGTACATAAAATGCTACATGTTTGTGTATATTAGTTTTGTAGCCTACCCCTTTACTGTACTCATTAATTTGAGTAGTTTTATGTGGAGTCTTCAGGGTTTTATACATTTATTACATCATCTACAAAGAGTGATTGTTTTACTTCTTCTTTTCCAATTTAATTACTTTTTTTCTTCTTATTACCTTATTGTTCTGCCTATGACTTCTAGCACAACATTAAATAGCAGTGGTGAAAATGGACAGTCTCGTCTCCTTATCTTAGAGGAAATGGTTTCAGTTTTTCACCATTGAATATTGACTGTGGTTTTATCATATACAGTCTTTGTTATGTTAAGGTATGTTCTTTGTATTCCAGTTTACGTGGAATTTTTTTGTCATAAATCGGTGCTGAATCTGGTCAAATTCTTTCTCTGCATTTACTGATGTGATATGACTTTTACCTTGTTTTGTTGATATGGTATATTACATTAATATATTGGCATATGTTAAAACTATCCTTGAATTCCCAGGATAAATCTCAGTTGATCATGATGGATAATCCTTGTGATGTATTCTTAGATTCAGTTTCTATTACTTTATTGAGGATTTTGCATCTATGTTCATTAGAGATGTTGGTCTGTAATTTTCTTTCTTTATGACATCCTTGTCTGCTTTTGGTATTAGTATAATTTTGACCTCATAGGAAGCGTTTGGAAGTGTTTCCTGTGTTTCAATTTTTTGGAAGAGTTTGAGAAGAATAGGTATTGATTCTTCTCTGAATGTTTGGTAGAACTCACTAGAAAAGTCACTCCTGAGGTTTTATTTTTGTGGAGACTTTTGCTTACTCCTTTAATTTCCTCATTTGTGATAGGTCTATTCAGTTTTTGCATTTCCTCATGATTCAGTCTTGGTAGGGTGTATGATTCTAAAAATCTCTCTATATCCTCTAGATTGTCCAATACATTGGTATATAGCTGTTCAGAGTAGTCTCTTACGATGCTTTCTATTTCTGAGGTATTATTGTAATATCTCCCCTCTAATATGTGATTCTAGTTATTAGAAATTTTTCTTTTATTTTTCTTAGTGAATCTAGCTAAAGGTTTCCTAATTTTGTTTATTTTTTCAAGCAACCAGTTTTGAGTTTCATCAATCTTCTGAATAGTCTTTTCAAATTTGTAATTCATTTATTACTGTATTATTTTAAATTATTTCTTTCTGTGTGTTAATTTTTGGCTTTAATTGTTATTTATTCTAGTTGCTTTAAGTATAGGATTAGGTTATTACTTTGTGATTTTTCTTGTTTCTTGAGTTAGGCCTGCATTTCTATAAATAACCCTTCTTTGTCCTCACTTTCGTTTCATCCAATAAATTCTCTTAGCCCATGTCTTCATTCTCATTTTTCTTTAAGTACTTTTTAATTTCTCCTTTAATTTTCTCTTTTATGCAAAAGTAAGTCAGAGGCATGTTGTTTAGCCTCAACATAATTTGAAATTTTTCAGGTAGTTTTTTGTAGTTTATGTCTGTTTTTATGCCATTGAGCATCAAAGATGCTTAGTATGATTTCAATCTCCAAAAATTTGTTGACAATTATTTTTCTTTCCCAACATATCATCTATCCTTGTTCCATGAGCACTTCAGAAAAATGTCAAGTTTTCATTTTGGTGTGAAGTGTTTATTAAATATCTATTAAACCCATCTGTTCTAATTTGTCATTTAAAGCTGTTGTTTCCCTGTTAATTTTCTGCCTGGTTGATCTGTCCATTGTTGTAAGTGGAGTATTGAAGTTCCCCCTATTATTTTATTGCTGTTCATGTCTTTCTATAGTTCTGTTAATAATCACTTTATGTATTTTGATGTTCCTTTATTTGTACGTATACTAATGAGCTATGTCTTTTTGTTGAATTGATCCCTTAATCATCATGTAATGTCTATCCCTTTTTTGGTAAACTTCCTAAGTTTGAAGTGTATTTCATCTGATATAAGTATGACTGTCTTTCCTTTTGTAGGTTATCATTTGATTGTAGGTCTGTTTTCCAGTCTTTCATTTCAGCTTATGTTTAACATTTAAAATTAGGTGAGTTTCCTATAAATAACAGAAAGTTAAATAATGTTTTTTTAATCTATTTGATTACTTTATGCTTTTTGATTGGTGAGGTCAATCCATTAATATTTAGGTGATTATTAATATGTAACTGTTTACTGCCATTTGTTCATTGTTTTATGGGTTGTTGCATACTATACCTTAGTTTTCTTAGTCTCTGGTTAGGTGCTTTGAAAGCATTTATGATGTGTTTGACTTCTCTTTTAATTTTCTTCTTTGTTTTTTCTATGGATTTGTATTGCGGTTATCCCTGTTTTTACATAAAAATTTCTATGTTTACAGCTTGTTTTAACTTGAAAGCATATTAGTCTTGAGCTCATACTAATAGTTCATATTTTTACTCTTCTCCCACCCACACTTTACTTATTTGACGTCTTACTACTTCTAGGTGGGATTTCTTTTATTTTTATAGAATTTTTTTTTTCATGTTTTAGGGGTGATGAATTCTTTAAACTATTGTTTGTCTGTAAAAGCCAGTTATCATTCTTGCGATCTCTTTTTTTAAAGGAAAGGTGCAGGCAGGAATGAAGACAAGCAGGCAGGCAGCAGGAAGAGAATTGAGGAAGATGCATTTTACTTTAGTTTTGTTTAGTTGTTAATACTGACTGTTTCACCCTGGAATGTGGACTTGAACCCAGGGGCATGAGGTCTGACCTTTTTAGAGGCAGTTAATCTAATCACATTCCTTCAATTTTAAATGATAATCCACCAGGGTAGCGTATCCTTGACTGTAAGTACTTTTCTTTCAGCACTTCATGTATGTCCTGCCATTCCCTTCTTGTCTGGTCATGTTAATGTTATTGTGTCTTAGTGCAAGTCAGTTTGGATTTCTTTTGTTTGGAATTCTTTGAGATTCCTTCAGTTGGAAGTCTAGTACATTTCTCCGACTAGGGAAATTCTCATCTATTACTTCTTTAAAATGTGGTTTCTGATCCATTATCCCTCTCTTATCCTGGAACCACTATGATATGAATGTTATTCCTCTTGATGCTATCCCATAGGTCTCGTATGCTGTCTTGATTTCTTTTCATTCTTTTCTCTCTTTGCTTGTCTGCTTGGGTGCATTCCACTGCCCTATTTTCTAGTTTGCTGAATTTATTGGAGGCTTATTTCAGGTTACTGATACGCCCCTCTTTTGAGTTCTTCAGCTTCACTATTTTGTTCTTTTGCTTCATAAATTCCCTTTGAAACTGCCTTATATTTTCTCTACTTTGTGTGGTCCTCTTTTTCTCCCTCATTGCTTTCCTGATTTATGTGAATATCATCAGGTAGTTTATTTAAATCTATCGCATTCAGATTTTTCCTTATGGTTTCATTTTGGTCTATTATTTTGTATATATTCTTCTGGCTCTTTGATCTGTTTGACATTCTATGTTTATTTTTATGGGTTAGACTTCTCTGATGTAAACACCTTGTGTTAAGATATCAAGTTGCACTGTATAGGTCTGGATGTTGGTCTGGAATACTGGGCTTCCTTTAGTGGTGTGATCTCAGCACCATCAGAATCATTGAAATTCTAGAGAAAGCCCTCTATTGAGGCCTGAGAGTTCAGCCTAGAGAGTTGGAGTTGGGGCAAGGAATGTAGATGTTTTCCTGAGTCACAGGCACAAGCAAGGCACAAGGAGAGACACCAACAGTTGTGGGCCCAGTCCACAAGTAGGCCACAGTCACAACAGAGAATGCAGGAAGAACCAAGATCTTCTGGTCACACAGCGCAATTGCCTGTGATAATCCCTCAGTCTTCCAGATGAGGGACAGACCCAGAAACTGGTAGAAAATAAACCCCGGGACCTAGGGGTAGAAATTTTAGGAAGTACCAAGTAGCTAGCAAAGCTATTTATCAGAAGCCCCAGGTAGGAGGAAAACTGCTGGTTCAATGGATCTCTTCCAAGCATTTCCTTTGATTGAGCTGGAGAATGAATGAGAATGACCTGTGTGTCTCTGGTTTCTTGAGGAATGGCAACTGTGAGTACCAACTGTCTAGCACAAGTGTTCTAATGGCTGAAGGGGTGGGCATTTCAGCCTGGGGCCTTCCTGCAATGTCAACCTCCACTGTGTAGGGGCAGCATCTTGATTTACATGAGATATCCCTCTTTCTATCCCACACCAGGTTTTTGGTTCAATGAATGAAAGTCAGTGCCCAGGTATTAGGGCACCTGCTGAAGGGTCAGTCCCTTCAGCTCTGTGGCAAGTGTCCATACCATTGGTCTCTTTTTTTATAGGCCCAGGTTCTCCAAACAGGGTGGCATGAGGTCAAGATTGATTTGTTTATTCTGCTGTTCATGAAGAATTTGTTTTTTTCTCTTTGTGAAATTACTTGTCCATTCATTTTTAAAGGTCATAGTTCTTAAATGGGTGTAGTTTTTTGTTTTTGTCTGCGGGGAGGAGGTGAGCTCAGGATACAAATAAAGTCTGCCATCTTGGAACCAGAACCTCATTGTAATTTTGATTTCATTTCCTAATAAGTGATCATTAACATTTTTTCATGTATCTATTGGCCATATCTATGTCATTTTTAGAAAAGTGTCTATTCAGATTCTGTGCCCATTTTTTTGATGGGGTTGTTTGTTTTGTTTTTTCTTGTTGAGTTGTATGAATTCTTTTTATATTTTGAACACTGGTCCCTTTTCAGATGGGTGAGTTGTGAAAATATTCCAATCAGTAGATTGACTTTTGATTTTGTGGTGATTTTTCCATTATATAGAAGATTTTCAATTTGATGTAGTCCTATTTGTTTAATTTTGCTTTTATTTTCTTTGATGTTCATGTCAAATCACCAAAGACATCTGTAAGACTGATGTCAATGACTTTGTTGGATATGTTTTCTTCTATGTATTTATGTTTTTTTGGTCTTATATTCAAGTCTACTGCATTATTAGCTAACTTTTGTGTATGACTTAAGATAGTGGTCTAGTTTCATTCTTTTGTTTGTGATTGTCCATTTTCCCAACATCCTATATTGAAGAAACTCTTCTTTCCATCATATGCTCTTGATTTCTTTGTCATAAGTTAGCTTGAATTTCTGTATATGTTTATGCTTATTTCTGAGCTCTTCATTCTGATTTTTTGATCTGTGTGTCTGTTTTTATTCTATACCAAACTGTTTTGATTGCTGTTGCTTTGTAGTATAGTTTAAAGTTGGGTAGTATGATACATTCATTTTTGTTCTGGGTTTTAGTCAGTACTTTTTTGACTGTTTAGGGTCTTCTGTGGTTCCACATAAATTTTAGTATGAAAAATGTCATTGGGATTTTGATAGGGAGTGCATTGAATCTGTAATTGCTTTAGGCAGGATAGCTATTTTAGCAGTTAATTCTTCACATTCATGAACACAGAATATCTTTGCATTTCGGTGTATTTTCTATTTCTTTTTAAGAATGTTTTATAGTTTTCAGTAAACTGGTCTTATACTTCCTTTGCATAACTTATCTTTTAGTATGACTGTCTTAAACTTATTTCTGTCTTATGCTGGGTTGGTCTTCATGGTGTCTGAAAACAGGTGGCATTTCATTTTGTTAAAATGTAATATCTTCATCACCTCCCCTTTTGTTTTACAGGAGCAAAAAAAAATATTACGTTCTATTTCTTGTTAGAGTATTAAACCTATGTGAAATTTAAATTAATCTTCTTCTTTTTTATACCCAGAGACAACATCCTATCAGTTTCTGACTTTTCCTTTCCTATCAGTTGGTAATATGTGTTTTTATTTATATATTTTCAATGAGACTGGTGGTTTGATCACAATCCAGTACATTTTAAAGTCCGTATTATTGTGTGATGAAACACCTAATGATAAGAGAGGAATTCTTGTATGTGAAATGTGTATAGGGTTAAAAAATATCCAGAATTCAAGCTGATATGGCTATCATCGTGGAGTTGGCAACAGGTGGATGAGGTGGGGAGTGGGTGGGTGAATGGAGAAGCCACCAACAATTAGAATATCATCCTTGCTAACCTTGATATAGGTTGTCCACCTGTATGCTGTAAAATGAACAAAGCAGTTAAATGACTTCTAGGCATCAAGATCATTTAAATAAATAATTAATGAGCACTATAGTAGAGAAAATAATGTCTCCCTAAGAGGTCTACGTCCTAATCCCCAGACTGTGACTATGGTAGCCTACATGTCAAAAGAAATTTTGCCAATGTGATTAAGTTAAGAATTTTGTGAGGGGGAGATTATCCTAGATTAATCAGTTACACTCAATGTAATAACAAAGAGATCATCTAAGAAAACAGAAGGATTAGTCACAGAAGGAGAATGTGAAGATGGAAGCAGAGTGGAGCTATAAGGACATGAGCCAAAGAATGCAAGTGGACTCTAGAAGCAATAGCACTCTGAGAAGTTATTTACTATTGCCCATTTTAAAGATGGTAAAACTGAATATCAGAGTAATTATGGTTAGTGAGCTCACCTATGATCACATAGTAAATGGAAACATCAGATTTTAAACCAAAGTTTCCCTGTTCCTAAGTTGAGTTTCCTATTATGCTTTATATATATATATATATATGCAAAGTCAGACTGTCACACACACATGCATAAGCATAAATGTAGAATTGCTTTTTCAGGGATGAAGGCCTAGATTTACGGAACTGAAGTTCCTTTGAGCTCAGGCAACTTCCTTTTATGTGGCAGATCTCATGTCGAGTACATGGGAGACAGTTTAGAGGTATTTGCTGAATGATCAAAACTGCCAAACCTAAAATGCTGGTGGGACTGCACAGAATATATGATATTTCTTTCATGTATGCTATAACTTCTAAATTTATCCAGCTGCATATTTGCAGTGAGGCTTGGGTGGGAAGCCTCAGCTAGGTGACCAACCCTCCCAATGGGAGTATGTGTTTCTTAGCAGAGTTGTTTGTGCACAGAGTCACTTCCTGAACTACCATGCAAATGAAGGGGACCTGTGAGCCTAAATAATTAGAAAGACTCAGAATAATTACAAATCATTCTTCAGGGCTTTTGCATGCACATGAATATCTTTATGTCCTCATCAGAATTATCTTAAAATGGCTTTGCATTTCCTGAACATATATCAGCCTATGTTAGGGGAATTCACTAGGTACAGGGTGGATGTGAGAGGAAAGCCAGGTAAAGGTATACATTTGCTATTGATCATCTACCAGCTAGATAATCCACCTGAGGACAATTAAGAGTGGATGGACTGTTTCCAGGTTGCCCTGCTTTGTGCTTATTTGTACAGATATTTATGTTAGTTCTATCCTCTCTGGAGACCAGATCTCCTGATACACATGATCCCTTTGCACCTTTGGTATCAGTGCTCTGCCCTCCCTCCTTACCTTGCCTGACATTTCCCAACACCTCTGCCCATTCTTGCCTGTGGTTACCAATCTCTTCTCTATGAAAGCCAGCCTCTCTGTTCCAGTATTCTCAGTAACTTCTGTCACATCCACAATGAGGTATTCCATGAAGATTCTCTGAGCTTCAGAGCAGGACTCAAAGTGGGGTCACCAAGCTAGGACCTTACTCAGCATTCTTTTCTAAGCCCTCTTTCATTTCTCTTTCCTACTTTCAGAGTAACTTTTGTGAAAATGAGGGCAAATTGTTGTCACTCCACTGTGAATTCCCTAGTGTTAGAAGTGAGGCCTGGCATCCTATGATTGCTTGTGTTTTTTGGAGTCATTGTTGGTCCCAGTAGAGGGAGGGAGTCACTTTTTGATCCTCTGCATCAGTCACACCTCAGCCTGGATAAACTTTGGGGTCTTTACTGAAAAAATGGTTTAATTAATTTTTAGTGGAGAGTCCAAATTATCAGAAAACTTAGCATGTTTGGGGCTCCAACAATATTTGTATTGAAATGGTGAAAGAGTTGGTTTCTAAAAGAGAGAAGTCTTACGATGGGGTCCTCAGAAAGCTGACTCTAATGTGATGATGTGAGTGGAGATCAGGTGGTTTATTTGAGACGTAAAGACCACAAGAAGCACCAAAAGAGGACTGGACATTGGGACAGGGAAGGAAGACAGAAAGTACTGGAGACACTTACCACATGGGGGACTGGAACTTTGAGAGAGAGTGGGGCAATGTGCATCAGTGTGACTCCCCTTGAGGTGTAAGGCAGATGGGGTTTCACCCCAATTCCAGTCTATAATTGGTTAAGAGATGCCTCCAAGGACACTAACTCCCCAGCCCTTCCAGGACTCTGTTCAGGGGAAGCATGCTCCCTGAGCCTAAAAATGCATCGAGGCAGAAATATCACAGGTGTTTTCATCAAGAAACTTTTGATTGGGATGGAAATCAGTGATGTGTTGGGGCGATTATGAGTAAGGCGCACAGCAGTTGATACAGCACAAGAGTCCTGGGGACTGATTCAGACACTAAATTTTATCCTTCACTATGTTTTTTAAGTTTAGTCTTTATGCTCCTCAAACAACCCAGTCCCTAATAAAGGGCTCTGAATGTCATGTCTTAGTCCATTTATGCTGTTATAACAAAAATGCCTCAAACTGGGTGATTTACAAACAACCAATATTTATTCCTCATAGTCCTGGAGGATGAGAAATACAAGATCAAGGAGCCTGCAGATTCAGTGTCTCTTCCTCATGGCCATGCACCATACTACTTCATCACATGGTGGAAAGTGTAAGGGAATGCTTTGGGGTTCTTTATGTAAACGGTAAGAATCCTATTCAAAATGATTCCACCCTCAGAACCTAAATCACTTCCTAAAGGCCTTACTTTATGATCATCTTGATACCATCATCTTGCAGGGTAGGTTTACAACATATAAATTTTAGGGGGACAAAGACATTCAATGTATAGCAGACAGCAAGCACACCATACGCACAAGGTGATGGATAGGATAAGCGAGTGCCGCGTGGCAGAAGTTGGACCCTCATCCTGAGCATGCCTCTCATCTATTGCTAAAAACTTCCTATGGACCAGATGTGTGCTTCCTCCAAATGCATCACCAACTTGTTCTAGAACCTGGCCTTTCTGAGAACAGAGACTTTTCCTGTTGCTGTCTCAGTTTAGCACATAGTTTGCAGGTAATATATTTCAGTAACATTTAGAAAAATTTACTGCACAGCTTGTTCTACACACAAAAGCTAAATGTTAATGCAGTGTTTTACTAACTGTGCTAAAATCAGCTAGCCAGCTGGTGAATTACCCAGAGGCCCTTTACTGTTGAGACTCACATGGGGCTTTGTAACCAGCCTGAATGTCGTTTATGTAAAATCGCAGTGGTGATGTCAGGCAGTGCTCTTCAGCTTTATGGCCAGACTAGGCAAATTAGACATTTACACGTGGGTTTTTCCTTAACCCCTGCCATGGCCCTTTTATCTAATCTGGCAGGTGAACGTGCTTACCATGTGGAGGGCCCAGGGCATGGCAGAGCCACACCAGGGTGCCAGCCGGGAAGTGTTCCTGTTCACTGGGCTCTTTATTAGCAGAAGGAGAGTCACAGATGTGGAGTGAAAGCGAGATGACTAATGTTGCCGCTCTGTCTAGCTCCTATTTGGAAGACAGAATAGTGCCAGGGTTGATAGCAGTATGGCCGTCAACACCAGGAAATCCGACTCTGTCTGGTGGACTCGAACATTGAACTGGGTTTCTGGGTTTGGGTTTAGGCCTCTGATTATTTTCAGCAAGCTATTTTGTTCTCTAAGAGGTCTAGTCTGCTTATTGTTAGAGCATACATATTTTACTCTTTAGCATCCGTTGGTCCTGGAGTGCACATTTATTTGATTATTCATACATTCAATATTCCTTGAGTGTCCACTATTATAGATGTTGGAAATACAGCTTGCAGTGGAAAGATTCTTGGCTAATTCTCCCTATAATACTCTGACCCAGATGCAAGAAATTTGGAGGCTATGTTTCTAGTGATTTCTGGGGCACGTAGTTTAGTTCTTTAACCAGGTGATTGTTTTTCAAATAGCAAACAATCTCCCTATTGCTTCCTGAGGAACTGGGGAATACTTATCATTAGAAAAGTGAAATATTTTAGTTGGTATCAAGGTGGTACTTGTTTTTTTCTGTTCTCTATCACACATTAAGATCTAGTTTGATCTACTAGTTAAAATATTCTTACAATGACAAATCTTGCTTATGATCTCAAATTATTCCGTGTAACTGACTGAATGCTCATAGACCTGGTTAGGAGTTTCAACCTTCTGGTTCATAATTTATGTGAGTTTTCAGAGCTATATACCGATGGGAGTGAGCACAGGTGGATTGTAAACAGGAAGGAGAGCTCAGTGTGCATCTTGAGACGCTGAGTGGGTGTAAGCTTAATACAATGCAAAAGAAGACACATTATAGGGAACAGACCTCTCTGTATTTGGAAGCTAACTAATTTCATACCCTCTTGCCTTAATAGTAGAATGTTTGACAATTTTATTATGTCTCTACCTGCCCAGAGGGGAACAATTTAAACCATGTATTCTTTCTGGTATTCATTTCATCATAATGAAAATCTTTCCAGGGCAGCTCAGCAGTGGGAAAAGGCTGTAGTTTTTTCATTATTTGTTCTCCTTTTCCTTTAACTCACCTCTCTCTCTCTCTCTCTCTCTCTCTCTCTCTCTCTCTCTCTCTCTCTCTCACATTTGGAAAATTTGATTTATTCAAAAAAAAAACTAGAGGTAAAAGCAGCTCTGGTGGGTGGTGGTTAGGAGATGTTGAGGTTGTGGAAAAGAGGCAAAAGTGGAGTTTAAGGTAGAAGTAGAAACACCTACTCTCTTTGAGGAAGGGTCAGTCAGATTGTACTGAAGATAGGAGATTATATCTGAATTAGTGTTATTGGGGAAGTGGGGATGTGTCATCATAAGATTTTAACATATTGTTGTTTGTTATACTTGCAATTTGTGGAGCTACCCAGAGTGGTTGACAAACATCTAAACATATATATGTGCCAGAGGAGGGGCTGAGAGAAGCTGTTATAGCATCTGTCCAACAACTCTGTGTGTGTGTGTGCGAGAGAGAGAGAGAGAGACAGAGAGACAGAGAGACAGAGAGAGAGATATTCTAAAATAGGTTAAGTGGTTAGATAATCTGTTATTGATAAATGCCATAAAGGAATGTAGTTAAGAGCAAGAGTAAATGAAATAAAATACCTACAAGTTAAGTACACTTTTTAAAAACAAAGCAAAATAAAATACCACAATGATATCTATTACTGCTGCTGGTCCAATTGTAATTTTCCTTTGTCATATTAACACATTTTCTAGCATTATTTAAGAGAATCACTACCCATCTTTAAAAAAATAAATTAACCCTGCTGTAAATCATCTTGGAACATTTTCTTAGAGATGCACAAATTGAAAACATCCCAATCACAAATCAATTCTTGCAAATCACAGAATCCATTTAAGGACTCAAAGTTAAAATTGATCTTTTTCAGATCTCTCTCTTCTAATTGGAAGGCCCATAGGGATCTTGTTGTACCTCAGTTTTGTCTGGTCCAGAGACTGGCTGCTTCTGTCATGGGGAATGAGTTCTAATGGACATCTTGATATGTATCTCCCATATACTACTCAGCATATATTTTATCAGGCAATCCAAGACGTATCTTCCAAATCTAATGAAAATCCATTCAACCATTTCCACATGATGTGACAACAGTTAGATGGAGGCTTCATTTTTTAATTTAAATGAGTGGCCTTTTGAGTTCTTATCCTATTTTGTGTGTTCAGAGCTTTTCAATAGCTGCTTACAACTGAAATTAAAAGAGCAAGGAGTTCCTCTGGAGCTCAGTATTTCTCACATTCAGAGCAATGCTAAGTTCTTTTCAGTACACCCAAAGAAACATTTGCCAGGATATTTCTACAGATCAAGAGCTGCTTCATAGTTTCTTTGAATTCTTGGCCATCATAATGTGGGGTGTCTTTGATTTCTATGTCCTGCATTCAAAAACCCATCTTTTATATCTTGACTGTGAGATACAGAAATGAGGAGAATTTGATATTGTTTCATTCCTAAATGTTCTTGAGTAAAAAGAAGGTGGTTATGGCATGTGGACAAATAGATTTTCAGATAGGGGTGGTAGTGAGGTATGGAAGTCAACAATAACACCTAATTCTTTCTCATTTAGAAAGTGTGCTAGGAAAACCCATTGAGATATTAAATTGTGCTTTGTTATCACTTTATTTTTGCTTCTTGGGTTCCAAGAAAATTTACTAGCCAGATAATTTCCCCTGTCTTGGAGAGATTTATGTCACAGGGCTAAGTGCCCCACTGTGCTCAACTTCCTTTCTGACTTTTGTTTTCAAAAACCACAGCATGGAGTGTAAGGGATGGGGAGAGAGTTGCATTTTCTTCTACCACTGATCATGAGAAATAGCAAACATATGGCAAAATTGAAATAATTTTATAGTGAATGCCCACTATCCACCATATACATTTTACCATTAACATTCTACCATACCAATTTATCATATTCACCCATTCTTCCACTCACTCAGAGGCCTATATATTTTTTGAAACAGATTTTACAAAAGCATAACAAAAATAGGGAAACTGCTTCGAAACTGAAAGGGGTAATGGTTTGGGTCTTCATGGGTTGTGGATGCTCATGGCTTTCAAAGTGACTGAGAGTTTGAAAATCTGACAGGGTCATGGCTAGGAAATATTGCAAGGGAAGTAAGTCCCCAGGTACTGAGGTACCCAAGTTGGGAACGGGCATGGCAGATCTGTATTTCAGGAAACATGATGGCTCCAACACTGGTCATAATAGACTTAGGTTGAAGATTAGTGAGTCTTCCCTGACTTTGGAGTTCTGCATCAAATCTCTGAGGGCATTTGAACAACTTCCAGAAGTCATGGGGAGAGAAGTCCCAAGTGATAGAGGTCATTTTCTTCAAGCTTATGGAAATGGGAGTTCATGGTTAGATGTGATTTTATTTTTGAACAATAGTGTAATTTTATACATCTGGGTTTATAAAGTCAAATTCAGTCTTGTTATACCTTTATGTGTATATAGACACTTCATCTAGGGCTGTTTTAGAACAATTAAATGATATGGGGCAGGGGGAGAGTCTTAAAAGTGTTTTTTCCATCTTTTCTGGTAAGCAGTGGTTTGAACATACTAAGAATTGAGGATGAGTCTTAGAGTATTGCCTGCTTCTGCTTGTTTAATTCAAAGCTACAGTCTCCTGTTTAATGTTCTATTTTAACCAGGGAAATTTTTTTTTTTATTATCTACCTGTTACCTCCCACTTAAGGGGGATGAAAAGTGTAATTCAAATTGTAGTAGTGGGAGGGGAGGAGGGGTGCATCAAAGCAAGAACCAATAATAAACAGCGATTAATTTGCAGATTTCTACTGGATGAAAGATACCAAATTAAATATTTCTTTACAAAGAGTGGGAAATTATATCAATTTTCTTTCTTTGGTGCCACTCTCCTGTTTAGGAAACAATTATATTCAAAGAAACTATTCCTTTAGAAGAGAGCATTTTAGGCTCCATTTTGTCCTAACACCCAAATACATGTTTGCCTGCAAGGTGTGATATGGAGGCTAAATGGATTAATGGATCTTTCTACATCCAAGGATGGTATTTGAATCATAGTTTTACAAAGCCAGAGGAGATAAAGTCTTTGGTGGCTCAGCTAAGCATCTCTGGTCTATGTTTTATAATAAATCACACATTAGGGGGCCTGATGCTTTAGCTCAAGGCCTTAGATTTCAATCTGTACTTATTTCCCATTTCCTTCCCTTGCCTCTGTTTCTCCATAAAGGGATAGATTCAGCGTAAGGAGCAGCTCCTCTGTTGGCCCATGTAATGCTGCTCTGTTTTGTGAAAGTAGATTTTTGAACTGTACTTTAGAAGATTAGGAAGAATGGAGCTAGGAGCTTCAGAGGCCTTAAGATTAAACTCGGACACACCAGTGGCAGGAACAAAGAAGGTGGAACAAGCTTATTGCTACCTGCGGTGTGATCCTGTGCAGGTAATGGGTATAGGAGCAGACCCTCTAGTTATGGAGCATTCTCTGTCCTCTGGTCTTTGAGGTTTAGGATATAACCATGAGCAACAACTGTACACCCCCTGACAGACACAAAAGCAGGTTAAAGTAAAGAGAAATTAGTCATGCTTTGGTGTTGTAAAATAGATTAAGATTGCCAGAAAAATCAGTCTTGAAAATGCCCGCTTTAAGTTACTTTCTAGTCTGGCAGCTGCATCTATGTTCATCATGAGTTGACAACCTTCCCAGTATATTGCCTGGCACATCACAGGCTTTCAAATAGGTGTTTGAATGAATGAATGAATGAATGAGTTTTTAGTCAAAGACCTTGCATTTTCATTCTTTTTTTGGTTTAACTACCATTTTTAAAGGTATGCCTAGAGAATTATGCTTTTCAGATAATTTTTCTTTGGATCTGTTAAGGAAAAAGTCAGACTAACTCACTACATGCACTTTGGTCTCTACTTGATGAGTCACCTGGAATATGGCAAGGACATTTTTATAAGTACTTTAGGCACAGGAAATGTTACTGATTCCCTGGAACCCTAGGTAGAGGGAAGAAAGATTTTAAACAACCAGAGACCCCTTGTTATGTGAGTGGTGGTTTAATGATTCTTGAATTAACCAATTTATCGAGCTTCAGCATAGATAATGTTAGACAAGTAGAGGTAGAACTTTGGAATAAGATAGAATATAGGATCATTGAATCTTAAAACATTTTTTTTTATTATTTAAAGTGACAGACTGTTTTTAAAGATTTTCATTTTATTTTTACTTAGTTGTTCACACTGTTTGTTTACCCCCAGACCCAGAACTTGAACCAGGGTTATGTGACTTGCTCCTTTGGAGGCGCTTGATCTAACCACTGCTGCACCAGGGTTAGCCTTAAAACATTTTTGATTGACATAAATGATTAATGATTAAAGAAAATAAACGTGTTTGCTGTGTTGGATATAGATTCCTAGGGGGGACTCAGAGATTGAATATTTTGTGGTCATTGAGCATTACCATAGTAGATATCCACCGTTGTCTAGTGTACTCCTACATATAGAAAATAATAGGAGGTGTGATTTCCTTCAGGGAGACAAAAATGAGTTTTATGTTTCCAAGCAGAGCTTTGAAGTGTCGAATTCAGTTGTCTGCAGTAGGGGAAGATAACATGGAGTAAGATAGTCATGAACTGTTTTTGGAGGACCACCGAACTTCTGTCAACAGTTTGTTAGGCATCTATATTGGATTCAGGCATATCTAATTACATCTGTAGATCCTGTTAACAGTCACATTCTGAGATATTGGGAGGTTTGGACTTTTATCATATGAATTTGTGGGGGATGGGATTCAGCCCTTAATAGATAGTGACAGTAACTGCCTAGGGTTGGGGAGGGTCCACATATGGGGAGGATAGGGAGTCTAGAAGTTGGAAGACAGAAGAGGGGGAACTTGAGCCACTTGCAAAGGATGCAATGAGGAGAGGGAGACAGGATGTCAGTTGTACAGAAATAGGCAAGGAGAAAACTATATGAGCAAATGTCACAGGTGGTGATGTAGAGCATAAGCTGGAGGGACACAGAGGAGGCCAGTTTTTCAGGTGTTAGGAGAGTAGCAGAAGGACGATTGGAAAGGTAGCTGTGGGTTTTGTCCTGAAAAGTTTTGCACACAAGCTAAGTGGGAACACAGGATTATGCTATGATTTTTGAGAATTTATCAGTTTAATTATTGCTTCCCTCTTCTGTCTACCTAAACTAACAAGGTTGGAGGGATTTAAGAACTCAAAGGCTCATTCTTGCTTTAAAAGCTCTGATTCATGATACAAATTTTCTCACTATTTTTCTGATTTTTTGGAGAACACTTAGGAGAGACACCTTAATTCTCTATTTCTATTTACTCTACATTTATTTTCCTGAAAATCAATGAGCTAATAATTGAAAACAATTGAGCCCCCAAGTGTTGCAAAAGAGTTGACCTATTACAGATTACTTAAAAATATTAATTAATGCATGTGTGTTGTTATTTAATTGGCACTTATTTCCCATATTAGGGCATGATGAGAGGGAATAGAAACTCTAATCTGTCTTAGCTTTCATATAGAAGTCTGTCCCTCTGGAAAAACATCTGGGACTAAAGTGGATTCTAAAACTTATCTCACACACACCAGTTACATTTGCTCTTTCATGATGAAAGTTTTCCCCTTAAAAGTTGCCCAAATCCACACGTGTATTATTCAGGATCTGATGTAGCATGGGCACCATTTGTGTGGCCACATCCTCTGAAAACCACTTTAAGTGGGTTCCCAGAGTCTTTAAAAATAGGTTGGGTTCTGGCAAAGCTTACAAGCGTAAGAGGGAAAAACTTGACAAGTTAGCTTTTGGAAAGTAGTTTTAATTTTAGCCTTGCTTTCCTAATTTTACTCTGTTGCAGTCTCAGAATATCAGTAGAGGAAATATTCTGAATTTCCTATTTTTTAAAAGAAAAGCAAATTCAAACTGCCCATCTGATTTAAATTCTTCAACTGCAAAAATTCTGTCTTCTGTGTTTTTCTGATCCCCTAAAGAGCTTAGTTTTGTGTGTTCTGCACTCGGCAACCCAGTTTGTGGGGCTGATTAAACTTCCCCACAAAGCAACTGGATCACTTCTTAATTATTTCAACTGTGACTCCTCAGACTCCTCCAAGCTGTGAGTGCACTTCCTATCCAGTGGCGACATTAGAGCAAGTTACTTCTAAATGGCTGTTGCTATGACAACGGAACTCTGCTGGTCAGCTGGAATGGAAGTTCTTCAGTTCTGCTAGCAATGATTCCCAGACTTGTGTCACAGAAAAAACCATCTAGGTGCTTGAAATGCTCACTCCTAGATCCCACCCTTAAGCATTCTAATTCAAGAAGTTTGAGGATGGCCTTATATTTATAACCCTCTTTCCAGGTGATAACCATTCAGGTTGCTCACAATCTAATCATCAGAAAGACTGCACAACACCCATATATGACTGATGTTATGCCCCTCAGAAAGTGCTGATCCTTGCTTCCATTGAATCGATGTCCAGGATTGCCTCCTCTTCTAAGTTGTCCAAGAATTTACCTCCTGCCTTTTACAGGATCTTTATATCTGAGTGTCTGCCACACATATGCTTTGTGTTTACTCTCTGGCTTTTCTGAGAAAGATTCTGGGCTCCAAAAGCAAGGTCATCTGTTAGTAATTCTCTGCTTCAATTGGCAAATGACCTACCAAGGACATGCAGTTGAAATTAGCATATGCATCCTGAGAGGTTTACAATTTCCTTCTGTCTGGGACTTCTTGGATAGTTTATGGTTGGTGTGTGGATAGGGAGGGGAGGTAAATAGAGGCACTTGTGACATCCCTTTGAAAAGACCCAAATATCATCTCTGTAAGGAAGCATCTCCTGGGGGCTAGACTATAAGGCTGTTCAGGAATTCATTCTGTATCTTAAGATTTTTCAAGGGATGAGGATCAAACATGTTGGTTTATGAGACAGGAAAGAGCAAATTCTTTCATTGAAAATAGTGATCAGTATCTTTACGGAGTTGACCATTTTCCTTGGTATCTTAGTGCTTTCATCTTTATTTGGTTACTTTGTAAACTTCCAGAGGGGAAGCGATTAGCTAACTATGAAGGGGAGAAAAGGGGTGGGTGGCAAATAGTTGTGTCAGCACTGATTAGAGTAGTAAGTGAAGCTTTTCAGCCCCTACCATGGTGACAAGCCTATTTCAGCCACCTCAGATGGAGGACTAGCTATCTGTCATTAATTCGTTAACCTTGGAATTTCTCAAAGGCTATCCTAGATGATTCTTCTGTTTAAACATTGCTGATAAATGTACTGTACACACATATTCTGAAAGCACCAGCCATACCTTGGATATTGTGCTGGAAATAGAGATAAAAATAATCCTTTCTTACAAATGTGTGAGTGTTCCTTTTTTCTCTCAAATGAAGTCACTCAAAGAGGACTTTATAGGGCATATGCCAAGTATACTTATTTGGAACCTAACACAAACATAGGACACTACTGGCAGTGGTCTGTTTTTCATTTCCCACTAAGGATAGAGGATCACTGATTCTACTTTCCATTTTCTGAAGTAGAACTATTCTTTAGAACTACAAAAACACTATTATTTAAGTGCTCTCACTCTTAAATCTCTTTTCTAGACTGAACGAATTCATATTCATTTAACACATCTCCCTTGGTTTGTTTTTTACTTTTCCAGTCCTTCTCATTTTGAAACAAATAAAGTGTGTTTTAAACCGAGACAGATTTTTGCATGAAAAACTTGAAAATGACTTCAAGAACCACAAAATGCCAGTGAATAATGTGGAGAAAAGGTGGCACCACTGTGGACTTTGGTGCCAGAAGGATCTAGGTTAAAGTCTCATTTTGTCTGATCAGTAGTTATTGGAAACTGGGTATGCTCATATCTGAGCCTCTGTTTCTTCTTCTACAAGAGGGACTCCTTGAGGAGGTTGTTGTAATGATGAAATGAGTTGCTCAGGAGAAAGCACCTGGCACATAAATGTCAGTTTCCTTTCTCAGCTTTCCTGACTCCCAAAATATGAACATTTAAAGATGAAAATGCATCAGGGGGAGGCTGGATGTTAAGAAGAGAAGATGAGGGGGTTTATGTCTTAAATTACCGTTATCTTTGGTTATTTATGGAGTTACCTCTTGGTTCTGAGAAGATTTCAAATTAGGTTTCTAAAATGTATCAGCTATTATAACCAGCAGCAAAACCAATCTCTTGGCTATTTTCTTCTATCATTCTGCCCATCCTCTACCCAACAGTCACCAAATTTATTCTTTGAAATAAGATATTGTGGAAATAAGGTAGTTGGTCAAATGCATTATTTAAAGCTATAATGGGTGACTACAGAGTCCTTCTTATTTAGGACTGTACCTAAGAATCAACTGGGAGCTTTCAAAAACCATACATTTTAGCCTCACCTCATACTCTGGGTCTGGGGCTCTGTCATAGCAAAGGTCCCTAGGTGATCACAATAATAACTGTTGCTTTAGGACAATGTTTGCAAATTTGAATGCACGTGATTATCACCTAGAGAGCTTGGCTTTTCTTTCCCCATCCCTTTCCCTGTCTCTGATTCTGTATTTGCATTTCTAACAAGGCATTGATGCTGCTGCATGTCTGGGGATCACACTTTGAGTACCGCCGATGACATTTTCCATTTATATTAATACAGTGGGAACTGTAAGTAGCAGCCCTAGCCATTACTGTCCTTTCTGACCCAAAAGGACAAAGTATTGGGGAAGAAGACACATAAAAATTAAGAATTACATCTTTTAAGGAAAGTGAAAGAAAACAGCTGTCAAAAGTCAAGGATGGTGAGGTTAAGACATGAAATTACTGTCTTAAATTATGTAGAATTTTTAAATTTTACTTAATGAAACTGACTCTGATAGTTTGCAAAGAAACTGGATTTTACTAGTGTGAAGGGTGGGATGTAAACAAGAGGTCAGACACATCTGGAAAGGAGGACAGCCTCCCAGGGTCTCCATCCCTAAATGCTTCCCTGTAAGAAGGTTAGGCATGGATTTTGACCCAAAACTAGAGACCTAGGTGCCTTCTTATGGTGGTGGTATGCAGTGAAGTACTCCCTCTGACCTGTGTATAGGGTTCTTTCTCTCTCTTCCTTCCTCTGTCCCTCCTTCCTTCCTTCTTTTCCCTCATTCTTTTCCTTCCTTCCATTCTCATTTCTTATTTATAAGTTTTTTGATCATTGGATTATAATATCATATAGTCTTAAAATATGCATCATTGTAAATCAATATCTGTATATGACACATTAAGTTTACCACCCACAGTCCGATTCTATCCGTCACCATATAATTGATCCCCTTTATCCTATCCATTCATCTCCCTCTCCCCCCTCCCTTCTGAAAGCTATTAATTTGATTTCCTAGACTAAAAGTCTATTTTTGTTTGATTTGTTTTGTTTTGTGTTTTTTTAAAAGACTTTATTTTTTAGAGAAGTTTTAAATTCACAGCAACTTGAGGGGGAAGTACAGAGATTTCTCATATACTCTATGTCCTTTCAGATGTATAACTTCCTCCATTATGAACATCCAAACATTCTCCACCAGAATAGTACAATTGTTACAATTGATGAACCTACATCGACACATCATCACCCTGAGTGTATACATAGTTTGCATTAGGGTTCATTCTTGATGTTGTACCTCTGTGTGTCTTGACAAATGTATAAGGACATATATTCACCATTTTAGCAGCATAGAAAATATTTTCACCACACTGAAACTCCCTGTGCTTTGCTTGCTCATTCCTCCATGGGGTTATTAAATGTAAAAATTAAAAAGAGTTTGAGTGCAGCAAAAAATGAGATTTTTTTTCTGCTTTACAAAAAGCAGAAGAGTGTAGGAAGCAATGTTTTGAATTATTAGAGGTGAAATAGTGAAATCATGTATAGTTTTATTTTTTGATATTTTGATCATATCTATATGAGAGTTCTCAACCTAAGCCTTCCAGCATTAGTCCAATCTAAATGTGATTCCTAGGGCTGCCGTATCTGCAGAAGGGTTAGGCTTCTTTGTATAAAATATTATCTTGCTCCTTGGGAAAGAGCTTCAAAAAGTTCATCAAAATTATTTCTTTTCATAGAACTTGAAAGATAGAACCATAATTTTCACATCGATAAAATGTGAGACTATGGAGTTTTCAGAGCACATTGAAAGAATAAGATGGACTTTTGAGTGCTGTACAAAGAATCTGGACCTAGTTTTCCACTATCTCACAGGAAATAGATACATGAGGGACTCACAGAGTCTAAAAATTATATAGTTTGGTCAATTTGATTATCAGTAGGTGGATTCTTCAGTTGTTGATTATTTGCAACAAAATTTTAATCCCAGTATGACTTCTTTAGCTTGCTTTTCCCGCAATTAGTTAGCATGTGCTTGGGGAATGCCAGCAAACTCTAATATTAGCTCCAAGAAAACATAATCATGAAGGTAAATCTGCAGCTGCTGCAAGAATGAATGTGTCCCAAAGCCAGATGCCACTGAGTTTTATTTTGGATGTGGTTTTGTTTTATTCAGGTTATAAAAATAAAGATAATCAAGAATGGAGTGAAATTTTCCTCCTCGCATGTGGGACTTCCTTTATCCCTTATCCCTCTTCCCATATCCCTGCTTCAATATGCTACCTTCCTGCTCAAAACTATCCAAGCTTCCTGAACTGGAAGGTAGAGAGCTGAAATTTATATGCAAATGTGGGCCAAATACCATGAACCACATTGGTCTTCTCCCACCACAGGTATTTTTAGTCCATTTTAAGAGAGGTTTCCAAAGGCCCCTTATGGGTCACAGGAAAAGACTATTCTGTCCTTAAGAAATTGTATATGTGTGAATTAGGAGAGGATTGTAATTAAGAATCATGTTGAGTTGAAATTTAACTATAAATAGATATTTTTTCCCAGAAGAACCACTATAATTTGAATTTAAATTCTTCAGGAGAACAAGTCAACTTTGTTCAGTGCCCCTCCTCCATCATTTAGGATAAGGTTCAGCTGCATCTGACAGAACAACCCAAATAAGAGTTATGAAAGGTTAAGAGTGAAATAGTAATTCCAGTTATTATTCACCTTTGACCTGGGAGAAAAGTGGACATGTCAAAGGGCATGTCTTTTCCCTCTGAGGACTGATCCTCAAAGTTTCCCAAGACTCTTTAACTTACATCCCATTGACCATAAGATGTAGATATATGGTCATCACAATGAAAAGTATAGTTTTTATTCTGGAAGACACTGTGCCTAGAAAAATAATGGAGGCTTCTGCTCCTAAGAAAGAAGAGGAGACTGGACATCAAAAGATAATTAACATTCTTTGTCACACATGTTTCTCTTTTATTAAAGGCAAAGTATATAGACCTCCAACAGGATGGTCTTATATTACAAGTTTTCTTCATGTTTCAGAAGAAAGCATGAACTGTCCTCTTCAGGTTTCCTGTACTCTTTTGTCTTCCTTTCACAAGACTATGACCTCAAGATGTAACTGTGTGCTAAGATCATTATATAGGACTTAGTAAGGAAAAAATTACCTAAGTCTTTAAAATAGAAAAACATTACTGAGTGCCTTGCCTGGAGTACCTTTCTGTTATCTCCACCATTCATTGTCTTTGAACTTTGTCACAACTCTGTAAGATATTGAAAACTGATAATAATACATATTATTTTTCCCATGGAAATGCAAAATGGTTGTTTCTGGTGGAATGCAATTGGTTTTTGACTCACTTTGCATATATTTGTAATTTTGTTTCAGTGTTCCTCCTCTGTCAATATCTGCGTGGTGTTTTGAATCTCTTTGGAACAGGTAATAACATCCTACTAGTTCCCTCATTATTTAATCAGTTAAATATTGGACAGGTATTCCTTTTATATGTGTAAGGGAGTCATCTTTATACCTTCTTTTAACAATTATTCTTTATCATATTCTTGGGCTTGGTCTGTGTATGGGCTTTGGTATCCTCTCATGTTCTTGGTTCTCTTTAACCCTTACCAAAATTATTCTCTCAGGGTCTTTCATGTACTTTGTCATATTTTAGGAAACAACTTAAAAGGAATATTGGGATATGCCATTTTGGCTTAGGCAGCTAAGACACTGACATGCAGACCATGTAAAACCCAAGGACTTGGGTTCTATACTGGGGCTGGGATGAAAAAAACAAAATAAATAAACAAATAAATAGGTAGATAGATAATTTTTTAAAAGGAACATCAGTAGTAATGAGGCATTTTACTGAATTCTAATTAACCAGACATCATATATACATGACCCATTTAACCTTCCTCATCTACCCTGCTGAAATGAGTAATATTATATACATTTTACAAGTGTGAAAACTGCAGTTTTAAGTGATTCAACACCTTTCTTAAATTCACATAGTTGGAAAGTGACAGGGACTGTGTATGCATTCAGGTTCAATGTAAGCTAGTATCTTCTGTCGCAATATTCTGGGCTCAAGAGTTAATGGCCATGTCACTGTGCTAATACTTTCAGGGACATTTGAACATTAATAGAGGATTTTTGAGACCCCAATTTTAATTCAAAAGGATGAATCCCTCATAGTGGGATTTCAGATGTCTTTTGGTTCTGTTGGTGCTAGGATACTTCGCAGGGGGGCAATTTTAATCATCATGTAGATTGTTCCCTGTCTATTTAGCTTATGGTAAAACTATCTCTGCTCAGCTCAGGGAGTAATGCTTGTTGGAGTTGGTGGAAGGAGCCCTGGAGGCTGGAGAACTGACTTCTCATCACAACTCCCCCACTGACTAGCTATAGGACATATAAAAATAGGAACAGAAAGTTCTTATTGCGTACTGCTCATCTCACAGATGAAGAAACTAAGTATCAAAGAAACATCTCAGATTTTCTGAAGATCTGCTTCCTAAAACAGCATGTAGCATGGAAATTATTTAATGGCAGTGAGAGTGGATAAGGGAAGACAGCCAAGGAAGTGGAAAATGGATTTGGAAGACTCGATCTTGAGGGCTGAATGCTATATGATGCTGAATATGTTACCTTGGCTCTTTTTACCCAAGGGATTTTATCTTTAAAATCAAGGATATGGGGCACACTCTGGTGGCTTAGGTGCATGAATCATGTAAAGCCCAAGGACTGGGGTTCACTACCCGGGGCTGGGAATAACAAACCACAAATAAACAAATTAATTAAAATGCTTCCTCCTCCTCTTCCTTCCTTTCTTCCTTAAAATAATGTTAATTCCTCCTGTTCCTTCTTCTTTTTAAAATAAATAAAAAACAAAGGATATATGGTTTCCAGGATCTTTCTGTGACTAAAAGTCTGACTCTCTGCAGTGAATGCCTTGCACAATTTATTACTATGAAAAGACAAATATCTTTTTTCACATATAAGAGTTTTCACATATTTCTATTATTTAATTCTTTTAAGAATCTCTGAAGTATATTTCTATTTCCATTTTAGAGATGAAGAAACTGCGGTCAAAGTAAACATGTGAGACTTCCTCAAACTAAGACCTCTGTACAACAAGAAATCATCAAAAAACAAAATAAAAAAAAGGCAACCATCAAAATGTGAGAAAATATTTGCAAATCATACATCTGATAAGAAATTGATATTTAAAATAAAGAACAAATACAACTAAATAGTAAAACTCCTGAATAATCCAATTTTAAAATAGGCAGAGGATGTTAGTAGAAATTTTTCCAAAGAAGACATTCAAGTGGTCAGCAGGTACATAAAGTGTGCTCAACCTCCTAATTATAAGGGAAATGCAAATCAAAACCACAATAAGATAATACTTCACACCTGCTAGAATGGCTATTATCAAAAGGACAAGTGATAACAAATGTTGAAGAGGATGTGGAGAAAAGGGAACATTTGTGCACAGTTGGTGGGAATGTAAATTTGTGCAGCCACTATGGAAAACAGTATGGCCGTTCCTCAAAAACTAAAAATAAAACTACCATATGATCTAACAACTCCCATTCTAGGAACTTATCTGAAGGAAATGTAAACACTAACTTGGAAAGATATTGGCACTCTCATGTTCACTGCAGCAGTACAGAAAGGAATTGATTGAACTTTTAGTGGTAAACTTAATTTGTATACAAAGATATTGATTTATAATGATGCACACCTGAAACTTATATAATGTTTTTTTTATGGGATGTTACTTTTAAAAAAGAAAATGGAAATGAGGTCGGGGGGTGTTCAGTAATCTACTCAAATGCCATATTGACTTCCAAGACCCCGACAAGTGGATTTTTGGAGAGAGATGCTAATGAACATATTGATATGTCAGCAGGCTTTGAGGCTTTGGTGTTAAATGATACAGTGCGTCCAAAACATCTAGGACCTAGATGAGCATACATCAGGCACACTCAAAGATAGATGACATTACTATCAATATATTTGTTGTTGTCATTGTACTATTCAGTACAATCATAAACTTGGGCAAGAGTCACTTCTGTCTCTTTAATTTAAGCTGTTGAGTTTGATGGAGAGTATTCAGCCTGCCAGACCTGACAGAACCATAGCGATTTTTTAAAATTAATATATTCACATGGTAAATTTTTTAAGCAGGATAAGATTTTATAAAATAAAAACCATTGTTTATAAACATTTTTCTCTAACCCCCATTCACCTTTCAAAAATAACTCTGCTAGTCATTTTTGGAATCCTTCAAATAATTTTTCATGTATGTGTATATTTATCTCTGTATAGTACTTGAAAAAAACATTATTAGAACCACCATATTTTATATATATCTATATTTATATAGATATTGCTTAATATATAACACAACTTGTATTTGGTAACGTGATAAAAATTTAAATCTTAATCAACCCCAAATGCTTTGCCTTTACTTCTGTATCAGCTCCTGCTAACTGGTCTGTTCAGAATCATATCTCCCTCTCAAGTTAATTCTGCAGGTCACTAATAGATTAGGCTTTATCAAATATCTCTTGAATACAACACTTTCCTACCCAAAGGCCTACAAAGACCGTACCCCCAAAGATGTACTAATCTTCTCAATGAAATAAAAGGCTACCCTGGAATTTAAAGCCTTTTGAACTCAGAACCTTGCTTAAATTGTTTCATATTGTTGCTCCCTTTGTGATCACACGGGTGTTTATACAGGGAGCCTAAGGCACTCTTCAGAGGCAGAGTGAACTTACTCTACCACTTATTAGTTGTGTTTGACCTTGAACAAGTGAGGTAATATCTCTAAATCTCTTTCTTTATCTGTAAAACAGAGATAACATGCTTATATTATCTTGTATCCTTACAACACCACTGGTTATGTAAAGAACCAGGGAGCTAATTTATTACCTATATTCTATACCTACCTCCTCACTACTTCTTAGATGTGATCACTGACTACTACTTGAATGAATTGATTAAATTACAAAAGGCTTTATAGGTGGAAGAAGCTGGGCAAGACAGACTTTGGCAAGTGACCACTGGAGAACTAGATAGAAATCTCTATCTGCTAGAGAGACTATGACGGAGGAGAAGATGTGAAAATAGGACAGTACCTGAGAAAACACATTTGTGAACAGAAATTTTTCAAGAATTGTGTCTGACTCCCAGTGGAGTGCCAGGAAAAGTAAATAAAACACATTGATGTACTTGGTGCCTCCTCTCTCCATCAGTAACTACTTAGGTTAGTTCTTATGTACTGATCAGATGAATGAATCTACATTCTACAACTTCTGGAACACAGAATGAACATAACTAAAGCCTCAATGATACAGAGTACTAGAGATTGATATCCTAAGAGAAAAGATGCATGAAAGGTATGCAACTATTTAATGTTCACTGTAGTTTCTTCCTATCCTCTGAAGGCCTTTATTTGCTCACCCCAGAGATGTAGGGTCCATTAACATTAAACATACACATGTTTACAGTAGTTTTAGAGCAACCATTTAAAAGTCACCTGGCTGGGGATTTGATTCTTCAGGAGAGTAGGGGACTAAAACAAAACAACAAACCCTCTGGGAACTCCATTCCCACTAATGTAGAATTGAAGATTGTTCTTTGTATTCTACATCACAACTGGGTCAGCTCAATATTTGCAAAAATTTAAGTTTCTCTACTTTTCTTTTTGAAATTTTAGACTATGGGAGTCACAGGTGTAAAATGGGATGAGTGACAAAGTGGCCTAGAGAAACAAAGATAAGGAGTAAAACAATGAAAAGTAAGAGTGGCTCTTCAATATCTAAGGATTCTCACAGTTCAATGGCATTTTATAAATAAGTAGATTTAAGAATCTGGGGAATAAAATAGGTTTGTGCAGACAAGCAAAACAAAAGTACAAGGACAGTGAAGAAATAGATCTCCATTTAACACTCATGGGTGTAAATGTTTGGTTCTCTGCATAATGTAATTTAAATTAATTAGATACATACCATGTTTCTTTTTTTGAAGAAAAGGTGCAGGCAGGAATGTAGGTGAGTAGGCAGGCAGGTAGGAAGAGAAAGGAGAAAGAAACATTTTATTCTTTATTTTATTTAGTTGTTCAATTTGGTTGTTCTCTTCGGTTTTATTCAGTCTTGGAAGATAATAAAATGGCAATGGGCTTCTCTGTAAGGAAGGACTTCAAAAGTATGAAAGGATTGGCCCCAGGACTTAACCTCACAGGATAACAAAGAGGTCTCATTGTATGTAGGTCTGTGTGGAGGAGGGAAAGAGAAGTATAGACAACTCTAAGAAGGTGCTGGTGGAAACCTGGTTGGAGTCAAGAGAGAGAGAGAAAAAAAAAAGAGTGTTTCATTTTTGGTTAAACATTGCAAATATAATATGCATAGAGGTTTTTAAGAGCATGTATGGGGTCTGCAAATGTAGTTTTTATCTCTCATTTATAAATGAGTGTTGGCAGTTTTGTGTTTCCTCTACTTCTGTCTATATGCAGTTCACATGCCAACTTTGCCTGCACATTAGAATCACTTGGGGAGATTTTATAAAATAGGTTGCATATTAGATATCAGTTAAATTAGAAATTCTGGGATGTGGGATGTGGAAGCTGGGCATCTATGTTTCTTTTTTTTTTTTTTTTAAGCTTCCCAAGTGACCTTGAGGATTGACCATTGGCCTAGATGTGTTCTTTAAGTGCAGTGCTTGTAACTTCAATTTGGATTGCAGCCAGAAGCCCTAAAGTTTCTTGGTGACCATAAAGAACTGAGATTGTCATTTAAAAAATATCATTTTATTTTTTTATTGGAAAATTTCAATGTATAAAACAGCAGAGGTATTATGAGCCTCTGTGCATTATCAGTTAGCTTCAGCAATGATAACCTCATGGCCAATATTGTTTTATCCATACCTCTACCTATTCTCCCCATCATCACTTTCATTGTTTTAGAGCAAATCCAAGACATCACATCATTTCATTGATAAATATTTCAGCATATATCTCTAACAAGATAGAACTCTTTATAAAAATATCCAAAATGTCACAGTACCATAATCATGACTAAAATTAACAGTGTTTCTTTTCCATGATCAAGTATTTAATGAGGATTCAAATACTCCTGATATTTCATAATTTTAACAGTTTTTTAGAAACTGTAGAAATTAGAAATAAAGTCCCTTTGCTGCAATTTAAGTTTCTCCCTCTCCCCACCTTTCCCCCCTTATTAAGGAAATTTTATTATCCGATTGAGATGCTTACATTCTGTTTCAAATGAAGTAATATTGCATTATAGCATAATGTAGACTTAAGATGTGCACCACTGTAAATCAATATCTGAATATACTACATTAAGTTCACCATGAACAGTGTAATTCTTTCACCATATAATTGAACCCTTTTTCCCACTTTGCCTCCTGGGACAGGTTATAACTGTCTATCGGTTTTGGTGAGTCAAGTACTAATCCTAGTTCTACCACTTATTATAGTGGTAGTGTAGTGACCTTGAGCAATTTTTCTTTCTCTCTGGGTCTCAGTTTCTGTACCTGCAAATTGGGGATACACCAACTTAGCAGTGTAGTAGAGAAAATTAAACCAGAGAATGTATGTGTTAATAAATTATCTGGTACAAGCTAATATTCAACAGTTTCCATCTGCTCATTATACTCTGCTAAACAGAAACACAATGATGTTTAAGACATTCATCAACTCTGCAGACAGAAAAAACAGGATGTGTAGCTGATATAAAAAAAAGTTAGAATTAAAATAAGACTGTGACCTATGAGAAGGGTGGCCAACACTTGAAAGATAAATGCTGAGACATGAACTTAAATTTAATAAAAATAAATATAGAGTCATGATTTATACTAGGACAGGATAAGAGAGTAGTTTCTATGGAAAAGGTCAGAGAGTTTCACTGGCAACAAATTTATGAGAAGGCAGTTGAGTAGTATGACTATTAAATGCTAAAATGGCTGGAGATTTAATGAAGAGAAACATAGGATGCAGGTCTCATGGACGCTGGATTCTTCCTCTAAATGGAACTCCACTTTTTTCTTTAATTTATTTTGTTTGCATTGCTATATTCATTTGAAGATAATGAGATTGCACCCCAGTCTTTATATTTCACCTATACCCCTATGAGAGTTCTAGTGCCCTTTACCACAATCTTGTTTCCTCCTTCTTCCCTGCCACCACCACCCCCAGCCATAGTCTTGTATCCTGTGAATTTTTAAGGTTCTTCTGCTTGTTCGTTTTGTTTCTTTATATTCCAAATACTAGTGAAAGTTATATGTACTTTTTCTTTTTTTCTGATGTATTTTCCTTAGCATAATCCCCTCCATTCTACCCAGGTTATTGCAAAGAGCACAATTTCATCTTTTAAAAAAACTGCACAAAATTTCATTGAGTATATATACACAGCTTCTTTATCCAGTCATCTGTTGACGGTCATTTAGGTTGTTGCCATGTCTTTGTATTGTGAACTGTGCTAACATAAACATAGGGGAGCAGATATTTTTCTGATTAAGGTTTTTGTATTCTCTGGGTATATATTTAGAATTGGGATTGCATGATCGAATGGTAGATCCATCCTTTCTGTTTTCTGTTTTTTTGTTTTTTTTTAGAAATATCTATACTGTTTTCCAAGAAGTTGCACAAATTTACATTCTCACAAATAGTGTAGGAGAGTTCCTTTTTCCCCACACCCCCTCCGTCATTAATATATAGGTCATTTTCACTGGTGTGAGGTTATATCTCATTATGTTTTTATTTGCATTTTTCTGATGATGATTGCTTTAGAACATATTTTCATGTGTCTGTAGACCATATGTGTGTTGTCTCGAGATAGGTCTCTATTTAGCTCTGCACATTTTTGAATGGGTTGTTTGCTTTTTTGTTGTTGCAGTGCACGATATCTTTATAAATTTTGGAGTTTAAGTCTCTTATGTATGCTGCAAGAATATCTCCTTCCATTCTGTGTTCTGCCTTTTGTGTTGGTAGTGATTTTTTGTTGTACAGAAGCCTTTTAGTTTGATGTTGTTTCAGTTGTTTAGTTTTATTTTAGTTTCTTTTTTTCATAGGTGTCACTTCCCCAAAGATATCTTTGAGTTTGATATCATAGAGCAATTTTCCTGCATTGTTCTCTATGATTTTTATGGTTTGGAGTCTTACTTTTATGTCAATATCTTTGATCAATTTCAAGTTAATTTTTTTGTATGGCACTAGTGAGTAATCTAGTTTTTTTTTGTGGGTATCTGCCCTGTGTCCCCAACACTTTGTTGATTAGAATTTCCTTCCTCCATTGTATGTTTTTGGCTACTTTGACAAAGATTAATTCCAAAACAGTGTCACTTTGTTTCTGGACCCTCATTTTATTCCACTGATCTGTGTGTCTGTTTTTATTCCAGTTCCCTACCATTTTGATGATGTTCACTTTATGATACAACTTGAAGACAGAAAATGTGATTCCTTCATAGCCTTTTTTTTTTTTTTAACCCGCCTTAGGATTGCTTTGGCTATTCTAGGCCTTTTGTGCTTCCATATGGAATTCAGTAATTTTTGTACAATTTCCTTGAAAAGTGTCCCTGGAATTTTGATGGGAATTGCATTAAATCTGTATATTGCTTTGGGGAAGGTACTCTTTTTAACTAATTCTTCCAATACATGAGCATGAATTATTCTTACATCTTTTTGTGATGTCTGTTTCTTTTCTTACAGTCTTGTAGTTACATTGTGGTAGTCTTTCATCTCATTTTTTAAGTATGTTCCTAGATATTTCATCTTTTTTTAGTACTATCATTAATGGGAGTTCTTTATTAATCTGTTTTTTACTCTACTTTATTGTTTGCATATAGAAATATACTGGCTTTTGTGTATTGATTTTTTATCCTGCCACTTTGCTGTATTCATTTACTGCTTATTGTTTATAGCAGTTTGTTTTGTGGAGCCTTTAGGATTTTCTAGGTATAATATGTCATCTGCATGTAATAATAGTTTCATTATTCCTTTTCCTATTAAGATTCCTTTAATGTTATTTTTCTCCCTTATTGATTTGGCCAAGACTTTCAGAACTATGTTGAATAGTAGTAGTGAGAGTGGGCATCTTTGTCTTGCTCCTGATCTCAAGGGAAAGGTTTTTAATTTTTCACAATTAAGAAAAATATTGGCTATGGGTTTGTCATAAATTGCTTGTATTAAGTTGAAGTATGCACATTCTTTTCTTGTTTTGGTGAGGGATTTTATCATGAGTAGGTGCTGTATCTTGTCAAATACTTTTTCTTAATCTACTAATATAATCATATGATTTAACTTTTTCCCCATGTTGATGTGATGTATTACATTGATGATTTGCATATGCTGATTAATCCTTTCATTCCTGGAATAAATTCTACTTGATTATGATGAATATTTTGCTTAATGTGCTGATGAATTTGGTTTGCCAAAACTTTGTTGAGGATTTTTATGTCTATATTCATCAGTGATATTGGTCTGTAATTTTCTTTTTTGGTACTGTCTTTGTCTAATTTTGAAATTAGAGAATTGGTATCCTTGTTAATGTATTTGAGAGTTTTGCATAATCTTTGTTTTTGGGAAAGATTTTAAGGAGGATGGGGATTAGCTCTTCTTTGAATCTTTGATGGAATCCATTATTGAAGCTGTCTGGACCTAGGCTTTTGTTTTGGGAGGACACTTGATGACTGCTTTAATTTTTGTGCTTGTGATTGCTCTGTTCATGTTACCTATGTCTTTCTGGTCAGTTTTTGGAGGTTGCAGGATTCTAGAATTCTGTTCATTATTTCATGTTTGACAAATTTGTTGGCGTATAGGTGTCCATAATAGTCTCTCTTGATTTTTTGTGTTTCTGCAAGGTTCATTGTAATCTCCCTTCTTTCATTTCTGATCCTAGTTATTAGGGTTTTCTCTTATTTTTTCTTCTTGAGTCTGGTTAGGGGTTTATCAATTAAAATTCGTTTTCAAAGAACCAGCTCTTGGTTTCATTGATCGATTAGTTCTCAATTTTATTTCTGCTCTAATTTTTATTATTTCTTTCCTTCTACTATTTTTTGACTTTCAGTTGTTCCTTCAACTGTGTGCTTAGATATTTAATTCGTATTGTCTCTTTTTAGATATGCTTATATGGCTATCAACTTTCCTGTTAGAACTGATTTTGTCATGTCTCACTTGTTCTGTAGTTTGTCTCTTCATTTTCATGTTATCAACAAAATATGAATTTTATTATTGATCCAGCTTCAGAATCATGCTGTTTAATCCGTACATCTATGTGGTTCTTGCATTTTGCTCTGCTTCATTTGAGTTTCAACCTTTGTTGTTGGAGAAGAAGCTTTCTAAAATTTCAATCTTGATAAATTTTCTGATATTTGTCTTCTGTCCCAGGATACAGTTTATTCTTGAGAATGTTCTATGTACACTTGAGAAGAATATAAAATCATTTTTGTTGGGTTGATTATCTGTTAGATCCATATGATTTATTGTGGCATTTAGAGCCTTTATTTCTTCATTGATTTTTCTGCCTGGTTCATCCACCTATTATTGTAAGTGGGGTTTTTAAGTCCTCTAGTACTATTGTATTACTGTAATTGTTTCCCTTTAGCTCTGTCATTATTTGTTTTATATATATAGGTGTTTTGGCATTGGGTGAATGTATATTTATGACAGTTATTTATTCTTGATGGATTCCCCCATTAACCATCATGTAATATTCATTCTTGCCTTGTGTTATCCTTTTTAGGTGGAAATTTATCTTGTGTGATATTAGTATCCCAGTTTCTGATTTCCTTTCATCCCTATTTCTTTGATATATTTTTTCCATATTCCTTTACTTTCAGCCTATGTTTCCCTTTGGATCTGATGGTTATTGTGGCATAATATCAATAGTTTTGTTTTCACATCCATCCATCCACTCTGCCACTCCATGTCTTTTAATTGGTGAATTCAGTCCATTCACATTTAGAGTGATAGTTGATATGTAGGTTTTTATTGCTGTCATTTGAGGCTTTGTTTTCTTTCTTTGTTGCTTCTTTCCATTTTATTTTTGTCTGCTTTGTCCTCTCGATGGTTTTCAGTGTAGATTTTATTTTTTCAGTTTTGTCTTCTTCCCAGTTATGTATGTCTTTGGAATTGGGTTTTGTGGTTGCCGTGTAAATTAACTCTAGCTTTGCCACTTTTTGATAGCCTTTTATGTGTTGGTTTCTGTATCATACTTATATGTTCATATAGATTTCATTTTTTTCTTCCCTCCTTTAGTGTTTTTTGTTTTCTTCTATTGATCCTGTCTTTGTCTATGATTCTGTTTTACTATTTATCACCATTCTCAGGGTTTGATCACTTCGTTTTGCCTGCTGTAGTCCTCCTTTCAGCATTTCTTGAAAGGCAGTCTCTATGATGAAAAAAATCCATTTTCTTTTATCATTAAAGACCTTTATTTCTCCATCATATTTGAATAACAATTTTCAGGGCAGAGTATTCTTGAGTAGTAGCTTTTGTCTTTTAATGTTCTGAATATGTCATTCTATTCTCTCCTGGCCTGTAGGGTTTCTGCTTAGAAGCCTGATGATAGCCTGATACCTTTGTGGGTTTTATTTATCTTTTACCTAGCTCCCTTTCATAATTTTTTCTTTATTTTCAGCTTTTGCCAGGTTTTTCATGATGCATCTTGGAGTAGGTCATTTTTACATTTTGAAATTTAGGTGTTATATCAGCCTTTTGAACCTCCATGGTTACTTTTTATGACAGTTGTGGGAAGTTTTCTGCTATTATTTAACTTTTCTTCTCCTTATTTCTAATCCTCTCCTATGAGGACACCTACCACCCTTATGTATGTTCTTCTCATGGAACCTGATATTGCTTGTAAGATTTCTTTATTTTCTTCAATCTTGTTTCTCTGTCCTCTTCCATGTGTGTTACTTCTATGTTCTTGTCTTTAATTTCTGAGATTCATTCTTCTGCAAGATTGAGTCTTTTTATGGAGATTTCCATGCTATCTTTAATTAATTGGCTGTATTTTTTGTATCTAACGTTTCTGTTAGAGCTTTCTTTATAGACTTGATATCCTAGGTGAAGTACTCCTTTTGATAAGTCACTTCTTTTTTGAGGTCTTCCGTTTGCCTTTGGATAGCAAATTGTGCCCCCTACAGTTTGTTCAACTTTTTACAACTGTTATTTTAAGTTCTTTATCTGTTAGGTTGTTCCATGCATTGTCAATGTGTTTCTTCTCTGGGGCTGTCCTGTCATCTTCCTCTCTTTGGGCCATTTCATTTCGTGTTTTTGAGATTTAGATTTTATCCTGGCTCCCCACCCAACCAACTTATAAGTAGCACTATGACTTTCCTTTTCCTTTTGTTTTGATTTCTACTTAGGCAGTGGTTGCTGTGCTGCCCCCTGCAGAGTTCTCAGAAGGGTTACAGGTTGGAAGGTTTGCTAGAGTAGATGGCAAGGTGGTAGGGATGACACTGAATCTCTCTCATCTTCATGTTGCTTCTCTGTCAGGCTCTGAACTCCATTTTTATAGGCTCATTTTTTATGCAGCAACATTTGTTGAACACCTAATATGTGCTAGGCTCTGCTCTGGCTCTGGAGATACAATCTTCTTGCCCATTTTAGCTTAAATTCTATGGGGTGTAGGGGTAAGGATATAATCAAATATGTTGTATGAGGTATCAGAAAGACATAGAGTTATGGAAAAATAAACAGGGGAGGAGAAAAATCAGTTGTAAGTACAAGATGTTATTTAAATAGGATGGCGAGAGATGACCTCGTATAGAAGATGATATTTGGGCAAAAAACTGAGGGCAGTAAAAAACAAGATAGGTAAATATCTGAGTGAATAGCATTCCAGGCAGAGGGAGCTATAAGTGCAAAGTCCTGAATAAGGGATGTGCTTGTCTTTTTCAAGAAAAATGAAAGAAGCCCTAATTAGAATATTGTTCATGATTGTAGGTTTAATCTTTTCTCTTTTTAGTTATGAATAAAAGTAAAATGGTTGGAAACAAAATATGAGAAAAATACAAAAAATTGAAGACAGTATAAATCATACACTATTTAAATATTTTTGACATTTTGGCATATTTCCTTCCAGCTTGCAAGTAGACCAACATGCTGAAGTAGCAGAAAATAGCAAAGTTGAAGTGCAATTTACTTTTCAGATGCTCTCCAGGACTACATTTCTAGTTCTAGTGACTCAATTCTGGATTCCTGGCATGTGGTATTCAAATTTGGGTCTCAAAATACTTTCAAATTACTATTGGTCAAATCTAGTTTTTGAGGTTTTATCAGGTATTTAATCACAGATATTTAATATGTAGATCCTTTACATTTAAGAGTTTATTATTTTTAAGGTTTTTGCCTCTTTGACAGGTGAAAATGCCTTCTTTCATTATTTTTTTTGCACTTAACATTCTTTCTTATGTTTATTGATCATTTGTAATTCTTCTGTAAATTTTTCCTCTTCACCAATAACCCTGCATAAAACATGGTACTAAACAAAGGTGTTTGTAGAGGATGCTGAGATGAATGGAAAATAGTTGATGATTTTGTTCTAGGTTTTAACCTTTAAAGGTAAGTTGCTACCAAAAATAGTTCCTATTCTCCCCAGACCACATGCCCTTTTGTGATACTATTTGTCCCATGTCCTACCAAGAGGTAGAGTCAACTTTCCCTTCCTTGAACTTTGTTTGCCTTTGTGATGTGCTTTTGCCAGTACAATGTGGCATCAATGACAATGACTTCTCAACCTAAACCTTAAAAGGTCTTATAGCTTCTGACTTTTCCCTTTTAGAAGATAGTTTCTATAAAATGAAACTTCAGTTGGATGACTGAGTGATGAAAGATGGAGGGGGGCGGGGCATGTGGAAGAGAACCCAGGTGTCTACCCTGAGGCTACAGACAGGTATGGGTCCATCTTGGACCTACCAGGCCCAGTGAAATCACATGGAATATTGGTGAGCTGTCCTGTTAACCTATACAAACTTCTGGCCCACAGAACAATAAAATGGTTGATTTTAGCTACTAACTTTTTGGTAGTTAATAAACAGCAATAGAAATTGATATATAACAAAGGTGGCAATATGGAAATCTTTTGTTCTAATTTGAAGTGGTATCATGGAGAAGCAAGTGAAGACTTGTTCTATGTTGCAGACCTAGAACCCACAGGAGGTAGAGGTCACATGGAGGCATATTTTTAGCAGAATACAAGCACTGATAATAAGTACACATTAATATTAGGTTATAGGTTACTATTATATTATTAATATAATAACCTATATTATTAATATAGGTTATTTTGTGGGGTAGCAAACTAACTCTGAAGTTATTCCTAGGGAGGCTGGACAACCACTGATCAGAGACATTATAATGGGGATGAGTTATTGTGAAGTTAATGAAGTTAAGCTGCATGTTCTATAACATCCCTTTGAATATTAATAATTTAGCAGTGAGTAAGAAAGAAGGGAAACTAGAAGTTGGGGTTTGTAGTGAATAATTATTATTAACAGGTTACTCCAAGATGAGTTTTCAGTTTGCAGAATTTATTTTTTTCTTTCTTTGTTTATTTTACTGTTAAAATTTTAATACGGAGATCAAAATAAAGATGGTGGTCAAGATAACAGGAAGTCTTAGTTGTCATAAACATGAAAATATAGGTTAATACAACAGAATTAGTATTTAATCTTTCTTATATTTGTGGTTTCTTTCTTTTTGAAAACCTGCTGACTAGAGTTGCTACTTTCTTCACAACTTAGTTCCACTTTCATTTAGAAGACTCTTTCTATGAACTTAGACTTATAGAGAAAGACAAAAGCATTCTTGAATGATAATAATGGTGATTGTTTGGGTACATAGGAGCCTGGTGAAGTCTCCATCTATATACCAAATTTTGCTGTCCAAGAAATCACAATTATCTCTGATGCTTTCTTCTGTTCTTCCTTCATCTACCTTCTCATTGCTTCAGACCCTTCAGAACACAAATAGAAGAAGATGCTTGAACAGAGATTTGTAGGCTAGGTATTTATAAGGCATAAGTCAGAGATTCTCTGTACCCATAAAGGCATGTTAGAAGAAATCTATGACTGTGGTTAAAATAGTCATATGGAAACTATAAACTCCAAAAGATTTGCTTGGCTTCTACAGCTCTGGGAGTCTGGCCTCTGCAACCATGAAAGGGAGAAATAAATGTTTCAATTGTAAGTAAGGAGAGACTATCACCTATATTTTAAAGACAATAGTAGTAACATAAAATTTGAGGCCTGTACATGAGGTTAAGGGAAAGTCCCAAACATGGCAGTTCTTAGCTTATATTGAGAATGGGTAAAAACGTGGTTTCTGTAATGCTTACAAGCTGGGAGTAGGTGAAGAGTAATATCCTCATTAAAGATATTTAGATATAAACAATAATTTACTGGGTAAGTAGGTTGAAATTAAATACTTATATACCTAACCCAGGTTTGTGTGACCTTCAACATCTTTAATCAAGTGGGATTGTTCTTCTCTTTAATAGTAAAATAAAAACAGCTCAAGCTTATATCATACAAGCAACAGGAGGATAAAATTTAACTTTGAGTGAGGTACTGATGTTGCAACAGATATAAAATTTCAAAGTAATATGCAAGACCAAAATGCAATTTTAAAAATGGTAATGATGAGAGTGGATATCCATGAAAGTCTACGCTCCTCAGGAGTAAATGGAAAAGGTTTAGGACTTCCTCATTTACATTAAGCCTAATGAAGTGCTCTTCCACAGGATGACTCAAAGCATCTGACACATTTCTTTCAGTTGGGAACATAATGCTTGGAGCCTGACCCTCAGCTGAGAAAGCTGAAGTTGCCTGCAGTGTCAAGATAGAGATGACTATGTTATCTCATCCACTTGGTGGGACAAGGAATGAGAGAGGGTTTCTCAGGAACCAGACAGATATGGGCTGTTTTGGCGAGAGAGAGTCAATACGAGGTCTTCCAGGATTTTTTTCAATAGAGAGACCTCAGCACCAACAAGTTGGATGCACATATTAATATAAATAAACTTTGAATTTTATTTAGTTATAAGCTTGCATTTTAAACTTTTATTGCAATCATGAATATGAATGCTTCGAACTTCCTGGACCAATTTGAAGATTTACTCTCGGTAGGGACATTTTATACAAAAAGAATGGTTAGATAATAAATGTTAATACTAAATACAATGACCAACTCATTTAAGATTGCGAGATTCCTTTAAAAAATTATGGCTTACTTTCTTTACATTATTTTATGATGCTAGGATAATTGATTCAGTCTCAATAAATGTGTATGTCACACCAAATCTACCACCAGAGTCCTAGTACTAGTCACCTCTATCTTTTTCATTCTTTCAACCCTGGGATCCCTGTCCCTCCCCACTCTGATATCCACAGTCTTTTATCCTTTAAATTTTGTTAGCTTTTTCATTTTGTTTCTTTATATTCTATGTATGAGTGAAACCATCTGGTACTTTGCTTTTTCTTTCTGGCTTATTTTGCTAAGATCACTAGATTTTTATAGTCACATACCAGTCAAATGGGTTAGTGAGTAATTAGTTTCCTAGAGCTAAGACTTCATTCCACTGTTTATCAGAAAATTTATTAAACATTTTTCAGGAAGGGGGTTGTGAATTATATTCTGTAAAAATACTAGATCATGTTTGGATTAATTTTTCAAACTTGGGTGAGAAGAACTGTATGCTGCCTGGTGATTGGACTTTCTGATGATACCAGTAAGGAAAATCATTTTCAAAAATATAGAAGGACTGGAAAGCGAGAGCAAGTTATTTAAGTCAGATTTTCCTACCCCTACCAGTTACTACCATCACTGTGGTATATACTTTCCAAACATGAATACCAAAAATTGTTCCCATCTATCTACACAGATGAGGTTCTACTCAACAAGATATGGAATCTGTCTTGTCTTCCTTTGAAACTGGGATGGCCTTGTGACTTTCTTTGATCAGTAGAATGTGGCAGAAGTAACAGCCTTTAAGAAGACTGGTAGCTGGGTTCTCTTAAAAGTCAGAAATCAGGTCTGAGTATCTTGAGCCTACCATGCTTTGAGGAAGCCCAGGCTAATCACTTGGAGAGATCATGTGGGGTGAGACACATCCTTGGCCAATCTCTTGCTATTGCAACCATCCAAGCCAAGGTTCCATTTTGATTGTTCTAGCTTTGGAAGATTCTGTATGATTCAGATCTGCCCAGCTGAACCCAGCCCAGATTGCAGAATTGCAAGTTATAATGTTATTATTGTTATAAGATAATACATTTTGAAGTTTTTAAAAATTACAACAATAAATAACTGAAACAACCACCCTAGAGGAGTTGGAATTTGGCAAGTCTTTGGGTCATGGGTGGGGGCAAGGCATGGGAGGGAGGAGAGATGACAAAACCAGTAAACCTTGCATAGCTTCCCTCTGTAAAATTCTAATCTGAAGCCCCAGCTGGGAAAGGGAGAAGTTATAAGATTAAATGAAGTTCAGTTTTGTTTCTTGTCTTAGAGCCTGGGCATTCTAATTTCTGTATTGATAGTGTTTGAGGGTGGAAATTGAGCATAGGACTATTTTTTACCTAAGAGTGGAGCGAAAATTCATGGGTCTGTAGGCATTTTCATTTAGGAACAGGGAAAGGAATTCTCATTAACATTAAAAGAACAATGTGAGGACAAAATAACAGTAAAATTGAACTTTCCTAGCTTCATAAATTACGATTGATCAAAGTATACTGATCACCCTGCACATGGTAGGAAGCCCTCTAGCCCCGTACTGGGAGAAAAACTCAGCTTTCCTAAGTCCAAGATACTGCTTCAGTTTTTTGACAGCCCTGGGCTCCTGAATATTATTCTGGATCCTGTGACTGTTGTCCTTTCTGACCCTTCAACTTTAAACATAAAAAGAAAAGATCTCCTTTGCTTTGGTTTCACCCAACCAAAGAAATTGATGTGCAGTAGTCTGTGAGGGTGTCAGCCACTACCACAAACAACTGAAAACAAATGCTTAAAAGTTAAGTTTTGCAAATCTTTTTGGCCACTGAGAAATTCCCAGTGATTACTTCTTATCGTGGATGTGCTCTCTTTGCTCTTTTGTGGTGTCTAGCCTCGGAACAACCACACATCTATTCAACTCTAAAGACAATTTTTTTTAGTATGCTCACCTACCTGAAACTATTTCCAGCTTATCTTACAGACTTACAAAATGGTTAAGGCACTCTGCTACACAGGTGACCATGCACACAAACGTAGGCTGATGAAAATGACCAACTATCATTGCTGTTCTGCAAGAGCACGGCTCATGTGTTAAGTCTCATACATATTTACTCCCTTTTGGACTTTTTTATACAGGTGTTCAAGTTCTGGCAGAGTAATGCCCTGCCTAATGAATAGTCCAAGGAAATCATGAGAAGACACAGGCAACAAGGACATAGCCTCTATTGTATTCATGACAGGAGGTTTCAATGGCAGAGGGTTGGGTGTTCTAGAAAGCTAGTAAATCACTGGTATGGAAAGGGGCTCTTTTATAGGGAATATCTTCAGAGGGAGGCTAGAAAGTGGGCATGAACAACCAATTGGACAAGAACAAAGAATAGTCAGTTAGGTAAGGACAGCAGAATTCCTGGGAAGGACATCTTGGGTATAGTCAGTGTAGGCAGAGTCAATTAACAACCCAGAAAGTTCATCTGTTGCATTCAAGTCAGTGCTCAGCATTGGCAAGTTGCCAAGCTCACTTTTAATTTTGTGTATGGATCATGTTCTCATACTACGCTACAATGCATCCCAACAGTACCCATGTCACCTCACAATGTACGCATCATTCTCCCAGTAGGGTGCCTGTGTAGTTAGAGCGTTTACATAGTGCATTTATATACTATGGTATCAGTACAGACTTCCGATCAGGGTGATAAAAACAGTAGATAGTCAACTATGCTCAGGAATGCACATCTCTACCAGCATAAAAGGGAGCACTACCCCCTAGAGAAGGGGTTGCCCCAAGATGGAAATCATGGATATCTCCTTACACTTGTAGGGAAACAGAGATATTGTATGAGACATTAACACTATAAGTACAGTGTTCAGGATCAATTAGTGCATGGGTTCCTTGGTGAGCTGTTGTAAACATCTTTAGTGCCATTTTATTCTGTAACATAACTTTTACCTTGTGGAAGGAATGTTATTGAACTCATCATATAGTGGTCAGCTTAAGTTGATTACATACGCTACCCATCTGAGGGAAGAAGATTGTCAAGGGTAATATAGCCAGTGTATGATTCCAAGGGGGGCAGTCAGCATTTATGTGGGGATGTATGGCCAACCCCAGGTGACATTCTTGTGCTCAATATAATAGGAAGCAGTCTTTGCAATTCTACCTGTAGAGCAGTGAACCACCCTAGAGAGTCCCAAACAGAGTAGCTCACACAAGAGGTCACCCAAAGGAACATTATCAAGGTCCACCTGAATTCTCTAAAGCCAGGTGAGCATTCTTTGCCCAGGGGGTGTGTCTGTGAGAACTGGCAAGAGCATATTATTTTGGAATCTGATTCCCGGTTGTGATTTTTGGTTGTTCCTGTGCACCAACAATCACATATGGGCTGTCTAGGGTTGGAGTCACTGGTGGAGTGGACTCAGGGCATGGACATTCATTTAAGCATCTCAAAGTCTCATGAGGTGTATGAGTGAGTTTGTCTATTAACAGGCCGTTGTATATTTCAGTCATGCCAGTTCCTATTGGGTTGTAAGGCTGGTAGAGTCACCGATCTGTGTGATGATTTTTGGCCCATTGCTATACTTGTTGTCCAGCATGACTCACTTTTCAGTGAAGCCACAGGGCTGTGTTCTCTGTGTGACAACAATGCATCTGCTTCTTCAGTGTTGCATTGCTGCAGGTAAGTGCTCCACTTGGTTGCTATCAGTGCTTGTACCACCAAGCTTTTGGGCTGCACAGTCTTGTCTTGAATCTCCCATGTAATAGAAGACATTGTGTTCAATGTCATGACTGCCAGAACTCAGTTGCACACAGGGCTTGGTATGCTGCATTAACTTGTTCGATGAGACTGAAATGGACCTCAACATCTTTCCACAGTTGAGATCACAACTTGATGGGCACCCTTGTGTGGCCTTGCTTTTTCCAGAGCCCCCAGATATATCTAACTGCACCCTAGTGGCCTCCCTAGATGCCAGCAGCAGGGGCCAAGAGCCAATGGAAGTGACAGCCCTGGTGTCCTTTGTTCTTTGTCCCTCTTCACACATTATTTCCCTATGTCACACAACATTGTGAGTAGACACAGTGCTGTGAAGGGTGTGTTCCCCTAATCATGTAGTGGCCCCCAGCCATTCACAAGTATGGCTACATGAACATATCTTCATTGGTCTACCCTGGGATTCTTTCCAGCCTCTCCCCAAAGGCATATCCACTTCATCTTGTTTATCAGAAGTCCCTGGACCATCCTGCTGGCTACAGTTTTTATGCACCTGTTCATATTCTAGCAGAGTAATGCCCTGCTTAGTAGATAGCTAAGGAAACCATGAAAAGATATTGGCAGCAAGAACAGGGCCTTTATTGTACTTATGACAGGGGGTTCCAATGATGGCGTGACAGGGATGATTACAGAAAGCTACTGCATCACTGGTGGGAAGGAAGGCTCTTGTAAAGGGGTATCAGCAGAGGGAGAATAGTAAGAGGGCAGAAACAGCTAAATAGGCAAGAACAAAGAACAATCAAGTAGTCAAGGACAGCAAAATGCCAGGACAGAGCATCTGAGGCACAGTCAGTGAAGGCAGAGGCATTTATCATCCAGAAAGTCCATCTGATAAATTCAAGTCCATGCTCAGCATGGGCCAGTTGCCAAGCTCACTTTCAAGTGTGGGCATGGGTCATGTTCTCATGTTACCATCCAACATTACAACAACCCTTTAGTCTCATTTTATATTTAAAGAGACAGGCATGCAGAGAGGTTAAGTCAGATGTTCATGTCACACAATTAGGAAGCTGAGCTAGGATTCAAACCCAAGTCAATCTAGCACAGAGGCCAGCAACTTCACCATGACCCTAGTAGTGCCTTTAAAATTAAGTGACTCTGTCTTTAAATGATGACATCTTCAGATAATACTTTATTTCAGTGGTAATTGTTGAGAAACTTTATACAAATTTATTCATCTGCTATTTAGAACTAGAATCATAAGAGGGAATAGATTAATTTTCTCCCTTATTTCATCTTTAATATAAAAATATTTAGAGACAGATGATAGAAATTGAGGTGAGTTGGAATGTTTGATATGACACTGGGAATTTGATATGTCACTACTACCACAATCTCTTACCCCTATTTAAGAGATGCCTGGAGAAATTATATGTCTGGGGGAAAGACTGGCATATGATGGCAAAGCAATATTTTCTGGTGAGCTGTGGCTTTGTCTCCAAACCAAAATGCTGGACTCTGGTGAACTATCCTGGACTTTGGGGAACTGATTAGAAGTCTAAAGGATCTTCTTCCAAATATAATCTCAACACTTTAAGAACAAATGGCACTCTAATTCTTATCTTTAGTAACAGAGGAAAGTACATTTCTCTTTCCTTAACAAATATATGTTGAGTGCCACCTACCTATCAGGCAGAGGGAAAAGAGTTGAGGACCAAGTAGATATGGAACCTTCTATTGTGGAGATTTCAGCCTGCAGCCATTTAACATTTAAAGCACACAATGATAATAATAGACTACAATATGTGCTCTGAAGAATAAGTACGGAATCTAATGTAGATTGAGGACAGAGGGGAATGTTCATGAGAGGGCTATTCTGGGAACTTAGAGGTGAGTAGGAGCCAGACAGAAGAAGTTTGGGATGCAATGTGTCTTAGGCAGATGGAGGATAGTAAATATGAGGTTCTAGAGTCAATAAAGGGTTTGATGAATTGCAGATTCTGGGTCCTGTTAGGGGAATTGAGGCATGCAATGCATCAGTGATTAGGCTATGGAGCGAGGCCTTTGAGACTATGATCACTGAGACTATGAGGGTTGTCCTCCTTTTGGCTAAACAGATCTACCCCTTCTCTCATTCTCTATAGTCTCCATGGCCAAGGTATGCAGATATCACGGAAGCTAGATCAATCAGGGTGTCCTGAGGATTTGAATCTTAAGCAGAATGACTCAGAGACACACCAGTGTAGAATAATTCTGATGTTTTCATAGAGAGACGTTTTCTACAAGTTTTTGACTAAACTTTCTAGGGCCACTGGATCCCCTGCTCTTCCCAAGGCCTACTTATTGAGCTTTGCCTTCAATTCTCCGAAGTCATCCTCAAGTTTGCCAGAGTTGATTTCTGTGGCTTATAACTGAAGACATGGCATAACAAGATAAAATCCTAAATCATTAGTAATCAAAGTATATTAGGTGGTTAGAAATACTGACATTTCCATGTTAGCAGATAGGATACAATTTATTAAAAATCCACTTTGTTTCCATTCTTTCTACTTTGTGTCCTTCTTGCCTCTTTCATAACCCATTATGGGTGCATTCTACAGTTCAGTTGAGACTGGTGTGCTTGGCCTAGAATGAGGGCAGATAAGTTGCAAAAACTGAGACACAAGTATGAGCCTGCTTATGCCTCATGCTCTGTTATTGATAGGAGAGTAAACTTAACGGCCGATTTGCTCTCCCCAGTCACCTTCCTGACAGACTTGGTCTTACTTTGCCCCATTCCCTTAATGGGGTAAAATATCTTTTAATGCACAGGGATTCCACCAGCTAGAAAATATGATCCATTAAGATTCTTGTAATTCATTACATATCCTTGTGGATAGAATGAGAGGTCTTGATTTTGATGCAACTTTCCAAGAGAAATACAGGATGGAAATGAGATGGAAGCTTTCTTTGCCTTTTAAAGTCAGCAGAGAGTTTCTAGGGAGTTGTATCAAGTGGCCAGTCCTCAGTGCATTCTTTTACTCTTCTATTTTTCTGTGCCTGCTGGGGAAAGTTTTTCTTCTATGGTTCTGGGGTTCTCTAGGCCATCTGGTCAGATATCTAAGGCTCCCAGGGAAAGAATACAATAAATACTCATTACTGAATAATCTGTGACTGAGGGTACAGAGGAATTTGTGATGGAAGAAGAATTTGCCACTTGAGCAATGTGATCCTGCTAGGGCCGAATTCTCTGGGCTGAAGTGTGAGCTGCAGGTTTAAACGGTAACCTGAAGAACAGTTCTAAATGGCTTGGGCTATAGCCTCTTGTTGAGGTTCCAGAATAGAAATTCGGTGGTCAGAGAAAAAATTAGGTAGATTGTTTTCGCAGGAGGATTCCACTATTCAGGATGCTCTGAATTCCTTACTGTGTTCATATATGGTTGCCTTTAGCTCATATCTGACTCCTGATGCAATGTTTTATGGACAAAACAGGGACATAGAATACCCTACCCTGATGTTGGCAAGTAGAGGTAGAAACTTACGACTGAGTTTGCTTTTCTCCTTATGTGTCTCAACAACACATGAGTCCTCAAAGTCTAAGTTCACAAAGTCCATGCTGGAGTCCTTCAGATGGATACCTGTGTTTCCAGTCATACTCTTGTATGGTATTTAAGTCAGGTTCTTGGCTATTTAGCAACTTCCACTGTCTCATCCCATTCATTGCAATCTTATAGTTTTCTGCAGGATAGAGACTAAGAAGGTATCTAGGCCTGCTGCTCTATTTTATAGACATGGAAATTAGGAGCAGTGTTCAGGACTGCACAGCAGAAGTTGGGATCCTGAGCCTACCTTGTATGTCAATAAAATAATTCTGTAAACAAACATTTTAGAGAATGAAGTCTCAGTGAGGAAAAGTATAATTGGCAATGTCATTTTAAGATATTTGCAAAAATGGAATCCTGCAATATGGATTGTTTTTGTATCTGGCTTCTGTAGTTAAAAATACTTGTAAGATTCCATGTTGCAATGTGCTACATTTGTATATTCTTTTTTATTTCTGAGTAATATGGATTCACCAATATTATCCATCTAATGACCTGTTGATGTCCCTATGGCTTGCTTTTGGCTTTCGACTATTTAGAATAAAAACACAATGAAAGTTTATGTGAAAGTCTGGGTGGACATAATATTTTTATTTATTTTAGGTAAATATTTAGGGCCAGATTTGCTGATTCAGGAAACTTAGATTTTAATAACAGCACTGCCACTAACTTGCTATTTCAAACAAATTCTCTACCCTATCTGTACTTAAAAGTTCTCACTTATAAAATGAAGGGATTGGAATAGATAGATCCTTCTGAAATTGTGTTCCTTAAATCCTCTGGATTCTGAATCTGTTGGTGAAAGGAAAGAGGAGTGAATACTGGAGAGGTGTATCTCTACTTTTACTTCACCTAGACAGCTTGACTGATATCTAAGTGATGGACTTCATTTGAAGAAGAAAGTGTTCCGTAACTAGGACTATTTGAAAATAATTTGCCTAGATGATCTCTAAGATTCTTTTGATTCTCTAAAACATTTGGATTCTATGAGAGAAATTGCCTTTTTCCAAACTTCTATGAGTAATGTTCTGGAAATAACATCAAAAGTGACAGTAGAGCAAGCTTGGGTAAAAGTTACCTCTCTTCTCTTTATATATGGTAGAAGTTGAAACCAAATTGTAACTAAACTGAAATTATTTCCTTAGAGGATATTTCAGACTTCTGATCCAGACAAGATGGTATAGACACTTTTCTCACTGTTCCTCCTAGCTAAGTATAAACCCCAGAAATAACTCAAAAGACAACTGAAAAAAAAAAAGTCTAAAAGGTGCAAAGAGAAAGACAAACCAATGTGGAACCCCAGAATTGGAAAAACAGTGCACTTTTGGGCATCTTATGTCTGCCTTCCTAATAGAGGAAGATGGGCAGACCTGGTATTTCTCAACCCCTAAGATAGTAACAGAAAGCAACTAAGGTAGGCTATTTCCTCACATGGATTGAATGGAAGTCCTTCTGACAACACTAGGCAAGCCCAACACCACTGGTAAAAGGGAATGCTAGGGAGTGCAACAGCAAGTTGTAGGGGGAATCATCCCTTTCCCTGCCCTGCCCTGCCCTTCTCTCTCTTGAGAGAAACTGAAAGAGACTAGGTGGGAAACACCGAGCACAAGTGGTCCAGCAGACCAGGAAGTCTCTGTCCCTGCGGGCCTAAGACTCCTCTCCCATATCCAGAGATACTTGCCTGCCTGGACGAAGGAAACCTCTTCTGCTTCCTAAGACAATATGCAATAGAGAAAAAAAATGAAAATCTAAGCAAAAAAAAAAAGAGACATTTTAAGCAAGAGGTTATACTATGGTATGTAGACACATTAAAGGATACTCATCTCATTAGTCACCAAGAAAATCCAGATTGAAACTCAGTGAAGAATCACTACACATCTATCAGAATAGCTAAAATTAAAAAATGGTGATGACACCAAGTACTGGAGAGGATGTAGAAATACTAGATCACTCATAACTCACTGTTGGGAATATAAAATGGTACTGTGATTCTGGAAAACCGTTTGGCAGTTTCTTAAAAATACTAAACATGCAACTACCACATGACCCCTGAGTGATTGTACTCTTGAGCATTTATACCAGAAAAATAAAAACTGATATTCACACAAAACTCTGTATGTGAATGGTCATAGGAATTTGCTTGTCATAGTCCCAAACTGGAAACAACCCAGATGTCTTTCAACCAGTAAATGGTTAAATAAACTGAGGTATCTCCATACTACAGACTACTTACTACCCAGCAATAAAAAGGAATGAACTATTGATGCAGACAACTTTGAAGAATCTCCACAAAATTATGTTAAGTTAAAAAAGCCAAGCCCAGGTCCATATTGTGTGATTTCATGTATATAGCATTTTTGAAATGTTGCAGTTTTACTAAGGGGAACAGATTGGTGGTTGCCAGGTAGCAGGGGTTAAGGACCCTGGTGAGTAGGGAGAGAGAGATCATGCCTGTGCAAGGATGAGGGCAGGGCTGGAAAGAGGTGGATGTAGTTATAAAATCGCAATAGGAGTCTATATACTAGTCTATATATTGACCGTGGTGGTTCTCACAGGAACCCACACATGGGATAACATTGTCTTAAAACTAAACACACACACACACACACACACACACACGAGGAAAACTGGGGAAATCTGAATAAGATGGGTGGACTGTATAAATGTCACTGTCCTAGTTGTAACACTGTATTATAATTTTGCAAGATCTTAACATAGAGGAATCTGGGTAAAGAGTACGTAGGATTTCTGTACTATTTCCTAAAGCTGCATATGAATCTGCAATTATCTCAGTGAAAGTTCAATTTAAAAAGAAGCACATTTCTGAAGCAGGGAAATAGATGCTGGGCAGATAATTCAACCCTACGAAGTACAGATGTTCAAGGGAAGTAGGGCCTCCCTTTGCTGCTAGAGAGGACAATGGCTGTGGAGGTTTCCTTGACAGAATGTAAGATGCAGGCAGCCTTGCTTTCTTGCTCCTGAAGAGAGTTCCTAACTACCTAATGCTCTTTATTTAAATTTGAAAAATGAGGTAGCCTGCTTTTGTTTGGGCCTGCCACTAAATGAGACTATAATTAGTAAAGTATTTTCAGGAGCACTAGGGCTCTTACTCGTTAGTCATACCGGATCCAGGATGTTTTAATTGCCCTTTTATAACAAGTGCCTTGACAGACACTTTTGTCTTCACTCAATGTGTGAAAAAAAATTCTCAGCCCCAAACACCATGGCTTAGAAGAAAAAATCTTTCTGAGAAAGGATGTTTTGAATATAACATCACATCATTGATGGAATTTAATTATATACGAGCACTTAAGTTTAGCACTTTGTAGCCAATTTTTTACACTTGTGATTTTAAGTTTCTTTAATATATTTACTCATTATGCCAAATGTAACTTATTTTTTTTAAACACTAAGTCTACAGGGAAGTTCTCTCTCCAAGTCAAGGCTGCCTACAGGAGACAGATAGTAATGGTGGAACTTGCAGGCCTGTTGAAAACTGCGAAGATGAGGTAACAAGGCAGTGATTCAATGGATCCCTAGTGCTTGGCCCAAAACCCTCTTCAGGACCAACATACTCCTACTCTGCTTGTTGGTGATATTGAATGCTGATGGTTCACACATGAGCCCTTCCTTGGGTAAGGACATTCTCTAAAACCCAGAGGACACTCCATAGAGTGTCCTAGGACCAATGACTTAGCTGAGCCCTCTGCCTCACTTTGGAACAACTCAGGGTGGCCATCCCACTCCTAAGAGCCCCATTAGGATCAGTGGAGGTTTCAGTTAAAAACCACCTAGTGACTGAGTTTCACCTTCGACACTCTGTGAGAGGGGCATTTCCTTAGGTCTCTTCCCCATTGAGCCTTCCCTATGCAGGTCTCCATCTCAGAGTTGGTTTCCAAGGAACCCAGTCTAAGGCAGTATCTTTGATTGGGTTCCTTGAAAGCAGATCCTGAGGGAAAGTTGGATGAAGGTAGTTATTAGGGAGGTGACTGGATATGATGAGTGAGGGAGCAGAAGGGTAAATCAGGAAAGGAAAAAAAATCAATAAAAGGTGCATCTTTGAGCTGGTGACTACTGTGGGTACCAGGAGGCCAATCTGGGCATGTCAGAGAGACATACAGAATGTGACTCGAACTTATCTCACCAAAGGATGGTAAGCTAGGCCATCTATCCATGTACTGCTGCTCCTAATTAGTCAGGATTATTCCTGTGGATATTAATCCTTCCTTGGTTGTCTTGTGTATATCTCTTAGGGTTTCTGAGGGTAACTTACTAGAGAAAATCAAAGAAACTCAGCAGGTATTAGAGGAAGGATGTAACTTGTATGGTTACTGTTATTTATAGTTCAGCCCAAATCAGAGGTGGCCAAGGATCTGCGGTGTAGGGCACCTGAAGTGCTTGCTACTCAGAAGAAAGAGCACCAGTCTTTTTATTTGACATCAGTAAGAGGAATTCCTGTATTACAGGGAGAATTTCCAAGTGGAAGCAGACACTTTCACACTGAATCTTGTGTGTGTGTGGCACAGAACTGGCAGTGGAACGAAAGGATGCAGAAAAGTTGAAGGGAGACAATTCAAAGGTCTTTTGATTACTTGCTTGTTGAGCTGGCGGTACTGTCATTTCATTGGTAACTCTTCTCTCTGAGCCATGCTAGACATGTAAAAATTAGGTACTGATATGAAATCCTAGGACATTTAAACCCTGTTTTAAAATGTATTTACCTTCAGAAAGCAGAGAAAATAAGAATGGTTTTGGAAAAAAAACACAGGGAAAGAGCAATGAGAAAATGTACATGATTGATCTATGTCCCCTCTGAAATGTCTAGATTAGTGACTCTCAAAGAATGATCTCCAAACCAGCAGTATCAGTACCACTTGGGAGCTTGTGAGAAGTGGAAATTCTTGGGCCAGACTCCAACTCTACTGAGTCTGAAACTCTGGGTGTGGGGCTCAGCAATCTGTTCTCCCAGGGGCTCTGATGTGAGCTAGAGTCTCAGAACTACCTGTCTGCTCCCGATCATTCACTGGTACCTGTGATTTCAAGTGCCCAAACCATAAATCCAGTTAACAGATTTAGCTCCAGGTAGGCCTAGTTTAGAAAACGTGGCACAAAGTGAAAATTT
>RJWH01005435.1:0-76690 GCA_004363575.1 Solenodon paradoxus
GTGTGTGTGTGTGTGTGTGTGTGTGCGTGTGTGTGTGTGAGAGAGAGAGAGAGAGAGAGAGAGAGACATATCCCTGTAATCCTTTCTCATCCAAGGCCCTGGTGCTCACACTCCAAAGCTGTTTAAGAATTCACCATCCTTCCTAGTGAGAGGAGAGACACAAGCTAACCCCCAAGCTGAAATGAATTTATGCTTAAGAGCCTGTCTTTCGAATGCAAATGACTTCAAGACTTTCCAAACTAGGATGCCCTTCTTTAGGGAAGAAGAGAAACCATGTTGGGGATGGCAGGACAGGGATGGATTTGGAACTGACAATTTGCTGCCACCCCTTCCAACCCCCCGGGAGCCCTGGGCCCTGCTGAGGTGGCTTGCAGGGGCCAGGGAGAGGGGACCTGGGTGTTAGCCCTCGGGGTGGTTTAATTTCCAACAGACCCAAGGAAGGACATGGGACAAGCAGACCTCCCCATGGTGCTAATGCAGAACAGCCAGCAAGCAGCGTCCTGGAGGCTGGGGGCTGGGGCGCATCCCAGGTCACTGGGCAGAGTGGGGGTGCTGGCCCCGTGGGATTGGCTGCCAGTTGGAGAGTCTGGATTTTGTCTTCCCACAAGCGTCCACATCTGTAGGTCATAGCTGAGTGACCTCAGTCTGACACAGGTCGCCGGATCAGAGAGAACGAAGGGACTAAATGGTCGTTGGTTCCATAGGACAGAGGGTGGGGAGCCAGCTACCTAAGTGGGTTGTCTTGGGTCGGGGCGGGTGGGACCCTGGTAGCTCTTCAGGGGCACATGCAGATGAGTGAGGAGCAGACGGTCACCAACAGGGCAGCCTGGTGGCTGAGCATGCAGACCACATACAATCCAAGGACCCAGATTCGAGACCTGGAACCGGGGTGTAAAGCCAAAATGAACAACTCAGCAAGGATGTTTCTTCCTTCTCCCCTTCCTTTCTCTCTCCTTTCCTTCCTCTCTTTAAAAAAAAAAAAATACGAAGAGGAAAAACAACCCAAAACCGCCAAATAACAAGAAGCAGACCCCAGTGTCTGACGGCCAGGTTGGGCTTGGAGAGTTGAGCACACATAATCTTCGGGAACCTGTGGCCCAGGTCATGGGTTGTCCCCATTTTGGAGATGGGGAAACTGAGTCCCAGGAAATAATCAGGGCAGAATGAACACAGGGTTGGAGGCAGGCTTTGAACCAGACCGCGTCCAGAGAGCTGGGCCTCATTCGCACCCTGTGCGGACTTCACTCCATATTCTCTGCCAGGTGCCATGGAGCCAGCCAGCAGGGGCTTCAGGCGCTCACAGTCAAGAGGACCCCCAGGCAGTGTGTCCCGGATGCTCTGAGACCAGGACTGGGGGCTGCTGTGTGCAGCAGAGGCAGGGTGGTGCCACCCGTCCAAATGTTTCTGGTCGTGGCTGTTGCAGCCTGGCTCCAGGGCCGGTCCCGCCTCCCACCTCAGTGTGTGACCCAGGGGCTGACCTTCCTTCCTCCACTGTGGCAGTTTCTGGGCAGCGGGGGCCAGGGACAGATCGGAAACAGACCCAGCCCACCCCGGCCCGTTTTGGGAAACCCTCTAGTCTTGTTCAAGAAATGGGGCACGGGCAGAGCTGCGTTCCTTGAAACAGAAAGAATAAGCAGCTGAGATGGAATAAAGGAACAAGCCTTCAGCTGAACAAACTACAGAGTTCAGAGCCGCTTCTCATGTTTCCAGGAAACTTTTTGATCCCTATGGCAATTAGGGAAAGAGCTCTGTGGCCTTGACCTCGAGGGGCCTGAGCACCAACCACCAGTGTACAGAACCCAGCCCACAGAGGGTGCTGCCTGGCAACGACTGGCTCATGAGGCAGGCAACTTAAGCCCTGTTTTCTTGGGAGGCTGGGAGGGCCAAGGCAGGTGTTGAGAATCCATGAAAAAAAGAATTAAAACAAAAAACGTACCTCAGGCCTGTCTCAGCTTGTGGCCCAGCTTCCCCTCCTCTTTCTCCCTGGAGTCTGATATGGTTATAGGAAAAGCTCCACAGACGCCATTTTCGCTCGGCAGGAAAGTTCCAGAAGTTTATCTTGGGGCCAGAGTGCTTGGTCGCCAGGGCTGGGACTCTAGGATCCACTCCGGGATCTGCCGGGGTGTGGGGGCGGGGTATGGCCCCCCCGCCTTGCACACACCAGGGTGCTCCAGAGATGATCCCCGGTGTGAATCATAGAAGTGTTTGGAGGAGTTCCTGGGCCGGGCAGTGTGCGGGCTCAGCTCGGGGTGTGTTTGACAGAGTTCTGAGCAGCAGCCGTCTCTGTTCTGCCTGCAGCACACGGAGCACCGGGCCTGCAGAGCTGGGAGCTGATGCTGTCCTCAGGGGCAGTGGGGACTTCCTTCTGGGTTCACCTAGCTTCATCCGTTTCCTCCTCAAGAGAAAGTCTGAGAAACTGAACGAATGCTGGAGACGGCTCTGTGGGCCAGTGTGTTGAGTTTGTGCAGGGAAAGTCGGGGTGCTGGGTGAGCGGCCGCGGAGGGAAGTGGGGAGAGGAAATCAAGAGGAGTGTCCGAGAGGGAAAATCAGATTGAGGATGTTTAATTCTCCAAGATATGGAGATGCACCAATGCTGAGCACGAGTGAGGAGTGAGGGCTGGGTCCAAGGGGGCGGGGTGGGGGCAGCTTATCTGCGAACCCCGTCTGGCCAACCTGCTGGAGCCCAGGTGTATCCGTGATGGTGACCTCAAGCCGGGTAGCAGCACAGCTGTGCTGTTCCCACAGCCCCCCAGCACCCCCACCCTGTGCTCAGCTTCTTCCCTTCGCTTTGTCTCTGTGACATATGCTATGGACGTGCCCCCCATGAAAGAACAGGGTGTCTGTCCATGTCCCCACAGCGGTGGCCCAGGGCTGAGTGGAGTGGAAGCAGAGGCGAGCCCTGCACCCCACTTGCATCATCGGTCTTCTTTTGTTAGGCGCTCCCCCGTGCCCCGCAAGCCCGCAGATTTCTGTCTTCCTGGGACGGGCTGAGAAGGGATTTTTGTTGCCCAGGAGCACAGGAGGACACCAGATTGGGGAAAACACTCCCCGCACACAGAATCCCTGTCAGCATGGCCTTGCTCCCTCCCTGCATCTTCCTTCATCTTCGCTGGTGTGTCTGCTGCTACATGGAATTTGCGGAAACGATGACAAGGCTCATGATAAATGCACAGCCCCTGGGGGACCCGGGGCCTGCTGTGTTCAGGGCACAGGGACGTGGTGTCGCAGGCTAAGGGTCTCTGAAGATGGTGGTGGGCCAGGAGAACAGGACATTGAATTGGGGCCTGTGTGCTGAAGGGGGCTGCAGTCCCCTGCTCTCCTTTGCTTTAATTTTTTCTAAGAACCTGAAGACTACATCTGCCTGTTTGGACAGGGCCATGCAGGGGAACTGGGCATCTGGGGTCCCGGTCCTTTGCCACCCAGAAGAGCAGAGCAGTGAAAGCAGGGAAGGACGAGGGGATTCAAAGCCTGGCCCTGCTGCCAGTCGGCTGCTGTCTGCTGTCTGTGGCTGCCACTACCCACTCGTTACAATTAAAATGAAGTGTCCGTCAGCGCCTATCTTCTCTGTGTGGCCCATATGTTTCTGAGCTGATACTGTCCGGATTATTCTGTTCGGGAAAACGATAACGGCTGTTTATAACCTTGGCAAAGACTGAGGGCTAATCAGGCTGGAGCACATTTTCACCGACTGGCTGATAACAGGCTGTTAGCCGCCTTATCGCTGGGGAGAGATAGGCCAGCATCAGCAGATCTGCGCACACAGGAGCCCAGTCGAGAGCACACACTCTGGCCCTGGCTTTATTTTTAGATCCCCCCTCTCCCCGTGGAGATCAGGCCCCCTTGGGGGTCCGAGGGAGGCGACGGGGGATGTTAATCACATGAGAGGCAGAGGGTCAACCCAGCTTCCAGTGATTGGGGCTCCCTTCAAAGGAGAGAGAACACATGCAGGTCTTCGGAGACAAAGGACGGAACATGTCTGTCTCTGGCCTGCTGGGTGGACTCTGCAGTTCCTGCCTCTGCTTCTGCTTAACCCGCTTGGCCTGGGGCCTCCATGGCCCTCTTCCAGAACTCGTGGGCTGCGTGCCTCATGATCCCCCTACACAGGGAGGCCAGACAGGGGTTAAGTCAGAGAAGGAACACAGGCAGGTCCCCAACGATGGAGAAAGGACATTGATCAAGGTGTAGGGAGGTTCTAAACAGAGGCCCCTCCAAGTCAAGGGGAGTTAATTCCTGATCCTCAGCCCTCCCACGCACCTACCCCACTGAGGACCGGCTGAAGTTTCCAGAGAGGCCCACCGCTCTGCCTCTTGGGAAAGCCTTGTAGGAAGGGGTCACTGAACTGGTTCCTGCACAGGGAAAGCTCAGTTAACTCTCCAGCTAACTTTTGCTTCTGGGCTGGATTCTTCAGAATGACAAGCCCTCCACCTCTGGGTCTTGGCATCCATGGGGTTCTAGAACAGTCATGAACTGGAGGGAAAGGTGTAGCTCTGGAGGCAAACCTGTGATGAGAACATTAAATAGGGTAGGGCAGCAAATGTCATCAAAGAAGGATGTGTGACATGACGTCGTCGGAGATCAGCAGTGAGCTTGTGGGCATTTCCTTCTTTCTCAAGTGCCTTTGGCTCTCTGCTCTGCGTCTGTCCGTCCAGCCATCTGTCGTCTGTTTCTCTGCTCCCTTTTCTGCCTGTTGTCTTCCTGCTCCTTCTGTAGCTGAGGCTTCCCGAGCTCACTTGTGGCTTCCCAAGACTAAAAGATCGAAGCAAGTGATGAGAAAGGGGTAAGGGGCCCCCTGGTTGAGGTGGGGGCGTCTTCAGGGTCACACACATCTAAAGTATCACAGATGGCAGCAGAAAACTGTCAGACACGGTCATGGAAATCTTCTTCGAGGCCCCTTTCCCGTGACTCCGAAGAGCAGGGCAGTGTCCCGGGACCACAACGGCATGTGAAGGACAAATGATGAGTGGGAGCAGGAAGGGAAAAATGAAATATAAACAAAAAGATTCAAATCCACTCCTTCCATCATCCTGCATAGTGCGATTTCCGGGCCCACGTGCTGCCAGGTAGCCAGCTGATTGTCCATTGAGGTGAGCGCCCCCAAGTTCAGAGACGTTGCTAGGGACTTTTCAAAGTGCAATGAAGTCATTAAACAGTCTGTTTTAAAAAACGCAAACTGGCATATTTCTACTCTACCCTTTTTGGTTGCGGTTTGTTTGTTTTTTTTTTTGGTGGGGGGTTCTTTTTTTTTATTACAATAACTGAAATATAAATGGTTTGGGTTTAGCACTTTAGATTTACTGGTTAATTCAATACTATTTTTTTTTTAAGTGCAGGGAGGAATGAAGGAAGAATAGGCAGGTCGGCAGGAAGAGAGGAGGAAACATTTCTATGTTTTCTTTATTTAGTTGTTCACACTGGTTGTTTTCCTCCAGACCCGGGACTCAAACCCAGGGGTCTGTGGCCTGCACTCCTTTAGGCAATGGACCTAACCACTGCTCCATCAGGGCCTGTTAATTCAATACATTTTGAACGTTATCTTTGCAAAATGTATAGTAATGATCTATGGAAAGCTAAAGCTGGAAGGAATCTTATATATGATATAGTTCAAGCTTCTCACTTTTTTTTTTTTTTTTTAAGGAAATGTGCAGGCAGGAATGAAGGTGAGTAGGCAGACAGGCAGGAAAAGAGAAGAGAAAGAAGTATTAATTTTACTTAGTTTTTTATCTTGGCTATTTCCCCTGGGCACCAGACGTGAGCCCAGGTCCCTGGATGTGTGTGGACTGCGCCTTGTGGATTTAACCACCAAACCACCAGGCTGCACCATTTCTCATCATATTAAACCTTTAAATAAGAGTTCTTTATACAGTCGAAGGCCCACTTACCTTATCGTGAATAAACGGGTTATGTTACCCTTGCAGGGAACTACAGAGCTGTCGCAAACCTTTAGACCGTGTTAGAGATAGTTAGTAGGAGCTGAAGGCCGATGTAGGGGTGTAGGGCCCCAACTTTTTTGCCACTGTTCTCAAAAAGGTACAGGTACCAGTGAGAAAGTTTTCAAGAGAACACATTCCATTTAGGCTAAGCATCTTCTGAGGAGAAATACACCACCACCAAAGGGGTGGAGTGACTTTCATGGGCCTTTACATAGGACTTTAGCTAAATAACATTTGTCATTATAATGTGTTCCCTTTGTCCAGAGATTGAGTTCTTTAGTTCCAGTCAGCCCACTTCATTGGTCACAGTGTTAAAATCATAGCATCCCGGGGCTAGGAGGACTCTCTCCAGAGCTTCCTCCTCCATGAGAAACTGAATCCCTCAGAGCTCGGACTGGATCTGCCCACTGTGTTTGAACCAAGATTAGACCTGGGATGTTCCACCTACGAACGCAGTGCTTTCTCATCTTTATGATGATTTGATATTATGATTTACCTACAGATGAAGCATTTAAAATAAATCCCTTAACTGTCCATGCCACTGTTTACTCATTTTTAAAATGAGGCTTGTAATTCCCCCGTTGATTTACAAGTTCCCCGAGAGCTGGGACTCTGCCATCCATCTCCGTATCTCCCCCGGCACCCAGCCCACACAGCACTCACGCACGGGGCCGCTCAATACACACTGACTATTGAACAGTTGAGCCAATGAATGAAGACAACTTTTAATTGGACTTTCCAAGTGATGACTCTTTCATTAAATGCTTTTCCTAAGTTGTAAGCACATTCTCCGGCATTCATTTCTTAAATCTCTTTCAAGAGAAGCAGTGACAAATGATGATGATGTCTTTGGTCATGATGATGGAAGACTTTGCTGTCATGGGATTCCAACTATTTGTTTTCTTTGCAGTTGGTAGGTCCCCAGTGACAGGAAGTCTTGGGAAGTCTGGCCGTCCTGAGGGCCTCTGACTTGGAGGTTCTGTGTAGCAGAGGTCATTGCATTCTTAGCTGCCCAAGAACCCTCTTCAGTGTGTCCCTGGGGAGTCTTCTCACTTGTCCTGATGATAGAAGGCGAACTTATGTGGACCTTACGTAATGACCCTTTCTGAGTTCTAATGACACCTAGGTCACAGTAGCTTCTTGATACAGGAGTTAAATGTACACAGTCTAGTTTGGCCTCAGAGCGGGAAGGTGGCCTGAGTGACTATTTTAGTTTCTCTTCCACATCCATGAATTATCTGTATCTCTTCCTTTGATTCAGAAATTCTGACCAGGATAAGCTCTTCTCCTCAAAAGTGTAGATTCATTCCATTAAAAACCTGTATCTTGGGGCACCCTGCTGGAGGAGGGACTAGGCGCAGTCCACGTACATCCCAAGGTCCCAAGTTTGCATCCTGAGACTGGTGGGAATGAACAATATTAACAACTAAATAAAATGAATCAATAAAATGCTTCTTCCTCCTCTCTATTTCTACCTGCCTGCCTCTGCTCACTTTCATGCCTGCCTGCATGTTTGTTTTTTTTTAAAAAAATCCGTTTCTTTGGACCTAGAATTCAAACTGCAGGCCCCTCTGTGTTCCAGGCCTCCTCCTATGCCCATAAGATAACCACCCACAAAGGCTGGCTGCTCTCTGTGGCTTCTGAGAGCAGCCAGGCAGAGACGTCGGATTCTAATGCAGAGAGGTTATTGGGGTTGGGTGGGGGGGCTCACAAAATGGCAGCTTGATTGGCTCCAACTTGCTTCTCAGAGGCACGTGATGGGCATATTTGAGTTATGAAATATAAAGGCATTCTGCTTATGAATTATGCCAGCGAGATGTTTTTAGATCCTAGGAACACGGTGTGTCGGGGGACTGACAAGCAGTGTTTCTGTGTGTGTCTCCAAGCCCAGCGCCCGCCATCTCCTGAAGCCCCTGGTAGTCGGCACTCAGTGCGGCTTCGTAAACATGCAGCCACTTAAGACGCCTGTGAGTTAAATAAATAATAAGATCCCTACCCCCTCGCACAGAATATGAAGCCTAAATATTGAAAAATTAGGCAATTTAGCCCAAGGGACAATGTGCAGAGAAAGCACGACCTGGTGAGTCCGACGTCAACGCCAGCAGCAAGTATTTTCACTGTAAACGTTGTGACAATGGCACGTTGCTGTGCGCCACGGAAAGGGGCCTTTCATGCGGTCCCCGGGCTTTTATTCAGCACCTGGTATGTGCCTGGGACTGAATTAGAAACTATTAAAGTTGTTTTCTTTCTTTTTTTTTTTTTTTAAGGGCGAAGCCTGCATGATTCTTATAAGGCCTTGAAAAGCAGTCTGTTGAGCTCTCTGGAGATGCAATGCTTTAACATGGGACATATTTAAAATGTAACGCTCTATGCAATAGATGAGATAGAGTTCGGGCGCCGTGGGGAGATGATGGTGGGGAGGCGCCTTCAGGCTGTGTGTGGCATGGGCATTGCTTGGAGAAGAGCTAAGGCAACACAAGCAGAAAGGTGAGAAAGAGTGTGTGACTGCCTGTACCTGTTTTCACATTGGCTAAGATGGAATGTGATGGGTTAGTCGCGTTCCGGCTCAGAAGGTGCTGGAATGGTGAATCTCTTCCTAGGTCCCAGGGTAAGGGGCCTTTGGTTGTCATGCGTTGGCTTGCTTGCCCTGGACCCTGGGATCTTGGGCTCCTTAAGAGCCTCTGTTTTTGATCATGACATTGAACATGGTCTGTTGGTGACATCACTCCTCTTAGTGTCACCAGAACCAGCCCTGGGAACTCTCTCCCCTTCTTGGCTGTACAACGGGTGCAAGCTGGAAATAAAGCATTCTGGGAAGCACTCCTTGGGTATGGCCCTTCCCATCCACGACTGAGCTCTGTCTAGGATTGTCAGGCAGGTGTTCAAATAAATAATGCAGCTAAAAATACTTCCAGCAGCAGCTGGTCTGTCTTTCAGTAGCTCTGGGATGGTGGGAGGAGAGCGGCCTGGCTCCTTGGGCAGGTGCACGATGGCTCCAAAAAGTTAGGACGAGCACCCCCTCCAGACACACCCCCTACGTGGAACGGTTCCCCTTTTCCAACAGACAAGCAAAATGAAGCATTTATTTCATCTATCCCTCCTTGGAAACGGGTGTCTTGGCTGAAGGCATTCGGAGTTCAAAAGCAAACTCATTCCCAGGCCCCCACTAGAGGGAGACTTCTATTTCACCGCCCAAGTGGAAGCCAGGTTTGCTCTCCAGTTCTGGTCCACCCCTCTCAGCCGGCACCTGCTGGAGCCCCCAAGGGAGGGCATTCTCTGTTCACAAGCACCCTCGTGCGGGCGTAACTGTAAGAATATCGAGGAAAGTAATACCTTCTCCGTCTGTCTATAGATTCAGAAATAGTTACGGACTTTGCCCACGTCATCAAAGTCTTGGAGCTGGGCATGAGCGCCAAGTCTGATTCTTGAGTTGAAGCTGCCTTGGTACAAATGCTGTCCGGTGTGTGCAGCTGTGCCCCCTTTTGACAGTCTGGAGTATGTAGGATTCGGTGACAAGCGTAGTCTTTAAAATGAGTCCACAGTTTCACTGTGCAAATTGTGATCACATGATGAGGATCATGTGGCCTTGACTTAGCAGCATTTTGGGGGTGAATTGCCAGGTTTTAGGGGGTGAGCCAAGCTCCACTTTGCTCCTTTGTGAAACCAAAGCTGACGACAAAGGTCGCCTGGCTGAAGGTCACTAGAAAGGAAAGCTCTTGACGCTTTGAACCCTTGGACGTTATGGAGAGGTGGTGGAGATGCTGTTGGGCTTAGCTGTGTGGTAAAGACAGGTTAAGAAAGAGAAGTTGGCTGCAGAATTTCAGGTTGTAGAATGTAAAAATGATCTGACTGACGAGGAGGGTGCCGTGCCGGTTTTTTTGAAATTGCCTGTAGTCCTGCTTTTCCAGGCTTTGTAGCAATCTCCCCAGAAATGGAATCACACTTGGATTTACAGAAAGAGGAGGAGCTGACCCTCGGGATCTGGCCAAATGACAAGTTTTGGTTGATAACAGAAGTGTTTCAGAATTCTGCTCAGCCCTGCTGCCGGCCAGTGACCCCGTCAGAGCTGATAAACCCAACAAGCTAGGCGGCTGCTAGGAGCTGTCGAAACGTGGGCCTCTGAGAGACAGCAAACAGCAAGGGTGGTGTCCCAAGAGCAAGTGACCCCTTTGCTGTCCACTGGTGGTGCCGGGTTTAAATCTAGGCTGGGGCGAGGGAGGCCTTGCCAACCTGAGAGAGGGAGGCCGGGAAGCCAGGGCTGAGCTCTGCAGGTCAAATGTAGACGCTCAGCCCTGATTGCACATGTGTGACATTCCAGCACAGATGTGCTGCCGGAGCCAGAACCTTCCAGAACCTCAGGAAGTGGTGGTCATTTCCACTTGGCTGGAGTGTTGCCAAGCTTGGAGCTGTTCACTGGAGCTCTAAACAGCGCATTTACAGGAAATCAGGGCTAGATGTATAGTGTATGGATGAGAATTACCAGGGCATCCTTTTCAGGTATTTTTTGTGTCCCAGATCATAATGTCTGGTTGTGGGGAGACTCAGTATGTCTAGTTTTGAAAATCCACACCCCCACTGAATTGAGGTTTATGGTATTTGATTATGAGATAGTAACACTGCTTTTGTCCTGTCCAGTGACCCCCCCATTCCTGCCACCGAGATGGGTAGCATTTTTGCTTCTGAAAGCACGTGGGGGTGTGTGTCCAAATGGGTTGGGGGAACACAGGTTTTTCTGAAGCCCGAAGTCCCCTGGTGGCCCTGGATGTGTGGCCAGAGGGAGGTAAATGCCCTCTGGGTCCACACTGCCTGCACACAGCGCTAACATCCCCGGATCAGGCTCTGAAATCCCACGCTGACCTTTTCGGGCGGCATCATAATCAAGTTGGACATTTCCAGTCTTTGCTGCACACACGTGCCCTATGGGAAAACACTTCCCTACATTTCATGACAATTGATTCTGATTTCGAGCTACTAATTTGTGTTGAATGCAAAATGTCCAGCCTCACATGGAAACTGGGAAGTCCCCGTGTCCAGACAGTTCCGACACCGTGTTTTTGTTATAAAGACGGGGAGGCATGAAGGAGTGTGTTTTCTGTGTCCTTGTTCTGCATATTTTTATTATTATGGTTTTTGCAGTCCTCTGAGTAAAAAGGCAATTTGCAGATACCTGGGCACGTGGGAAATGTGCAGAGTCCTCCAGGGCAGACACTGCTGGGATATTTGCTATTTGCAAAGTCCCTTTGTGCCAAGGATCTGGGGTGAACGTGCTGGCCTTTCTGGGGACCCTTGGCTCGTGACTGGCACTCATGCACTGCTGGGAGCCAGCATTTCACTGGCACATCATCCTCTGAAGGATCCATGTGCCTGGGGCTCTGCTGTCTCCAGGAGCCTGGGAGCCTCCTCCCTTCATTTGGGAAAAGTCACAGAAATCAAAACTGCTGCTGAATAGTGGGTGTCTTGGGCACGGAGCTGGGAGAGGCCAACCAGGAAGCAGAGATGGCCCTGGACCATTGCAGGTGTGGCCTTGTGACTCAGGTTCCAAGTGCTGGAATGGTGGATGCCTGCGAATCCTTCCTGAGGTCTCCTCCCAGCATTGTCACCTTCCTTGCAACAGAAGACAGATTTTAGGAGATGCCTCTTGGGCAGGGGAGGGGTCAGCCTGTCCCTGTGAGCATGTTGTCTTGTAACTTGAGTCTTGTGAAGACTGTGTGGTAGGCGTGTTGCTGTGAGGTGCGTTTGTTCGAATCCCCTGAGCTGTGAGGACGCTTGGCTTCACTGCCCTTCGACTCCTCCTGTTTTGGAATTTGCCTCCTGGCTTTGTTATGTGGTTTTGTTGGTGCTGGGAAGACCAGCTATGGCGCAGAAACATGGGGTCCCTGTTGTCTCCCTCAGCTCCCAGCAGCTTTGTGCACACAGGGGAGTGCTCGTAAACTGGAGACTTCGCCTGTCTCTGGCTGGTCGGAACACTCGCCAGGGCAGCTCTGTAAGAGCGGAGAGAGTAGAAGAGCATGATGGCTTAGGCAGGCTGACCATATTTCTTTGAGACAGAAACGGGACGTTGGGATGGCAGAAACTGCACGTGCACTGGTGAGGGAGGGGAGGGGAGGAGGAGGAGGCGCGATCTGAACAGGAGCAGAGCAGCCAAGGCCAGCAACAAGTTAAGTGCATGTGATGCCGATCACTGATCTCACAGTAACAACGTGTGGTCTGGTGGGACGTCATACAAATGGCCAGAGCTGGTGCAAGGAATTTTGGTACCTTAGGCAGAAAACGAACCCCCCCCCAAGCCCTGCTCTTAATGTCCTGCCAAAAACACATGCCTCTTTAACCATCCCAGAGTCAGAAACACCCAGAACACCCCACAGTGCCCGAGAAACCCCCATAGTACTTATCTGCGACTCAAACACACAGCAGTGTTCTGCCCCCTTTGAAGAAACAGGCACGTGGTATGTGTGGTGGTGGGAATGGGGTGCAGAACCTTTTCCCCGAAGCTCCTGTTTCCTCACAGCAGGCGGGAACAGCAGTGGTGGCCGTGATCGACTGTCGTCATTACCAGCAAAGGCATCTTTAACACAGAACAAAAGGGGCACCTGCTTTGGGGCCCCTCAACTGTCCCTTTTGCCTTGTGTTGAAGACGGCCCTTGTTTATTAAAAATGGGACAAGTTTGACATCTATGTTAAAACAACGATCAGGAAATATGCAAAAATCGGTACATGTCCTGTTTAACACGTTGTGTATGGTCCGTTGAACTCAGACGCCAAAACAGTTGACTTCTTTAAGCTCCGTGCTCCTCAGAGTGGCTGTCTCCTGCCTTTAAAAGCAGTGATCTCCATTCTCTTGCTTGGAATTTGCTCACTGCCTGAAAGAGGGAGCCACTGCAGGTCTACCCGTGTGCCCCCAGGCACCAGCATCGGGCCTTTGGTCGATTTTCTCAGGGCAGCTCACCTGTAGCCCCACTGTCTCCTCTCACTCCCTGGAACGAGGACTCAGACCCAAGGACAGCAGAGGTGCCTCTGATCACGTACAGTGAGCCTGTCATTCTTTCCTTCAGCAGCCATCTCTTCACTTAACAAAGCCTCATGGCGTAGCTTTTTGGCGACAGTCTGTATTCTCAGCACTAGAGATACGACATGAGATGCTTGCCCTCATGGAGCTTCCATTTTAGTGAAGCAAATAGACAAGAACTGTGCCGTCCCAGGTAGGAGAGGACACCCTACCCCATAAAACAAGCCCCTGGAAAACTCCGTCTTACATCCTGCTGTGGACAGACTCAGCACTAGGCTCCTTGTCACTTCTGCCTGGCTGTCACTGATCACACACATTTGCAGCACGCATGTTCCTGCCGTGTCACCATTCCAGAAGCTTCTTACCTTAATCTCTTAAACCACAATCAAGGGAGGGCATGCTTTCCCCACTTGGATGCTCATTTTTAATCCCACTGCCTCCCTCCACGTCACCCTGTTCCATTTTTCTTGGTAGACTTTCAGGTCCACCGTACCTGCTGATTACTCGGTGGACAGCGCTGGACATCTCCCTTAATTAATTCCATCGATTTCAAATCCCACAGGGTTCAAGGTCCTTAGATTTCTGGAGCAGCTAAATGGAGTGTCTAAATTCCAACCTTTTGCTTCTGCAAATTGTTTTGCCACAATGTTGCTGGAGGAAGGTGCTGTGGTTTTTTGTATTCGAGGGCATCTGTTCATCCGCAGCGGACCCTGCTTTTTCAACCAGGCTGTGGGTAGGTGAGAAGGGCAAAGGTGCCTGGGTCTCTCTGTCCCTCTTTGTCCCTGCTTCCTCACTCCCAGGGACTCGAGTCCTCACTCTTCGAGTTTCCTTTGTTTCCTTTGTCGCTGGCTTCCGTAGTGCTGGCCCCGGGGACCTTGTCTTAGCCACCAGTGATTCTTAATGTCTTTGAAGAGAGTGTGTCCGTCCCGGGGGGCGGGTAGTTACCTGCGTGCCTCCAGAGGAGCCGTTGCCTGGAGCGCCTTCCAGCAGGGCATGGCCAGCCCTCCCATATGGGTGTCGTGTGGGTGTTCTGTCCACCCTGGGAAGAGTGATCCTGGGGTTTCTGGGGAAGAGTTGGCATCAGGCTCAGTGTCCCGAGGTTTGTAAGAACCATGTACCTCCAGGCAGAGGCAGACATGGCAATGGAAGGTGCCTTGTGGACAGAATCTCAGGTCCCTCCTCTCACAGATGTAACCACGGTGACAGTGTCACCCCGCGTGTTCTCCGACGGCTGGGCTTTCCATGTGTCTTTGAAGGGTCAAGTCACTGATGGCCAAGCCTGTGACAAGGCCACAGGCCCTCTAGTCACCATTGTGCTTTGTCTTAAACCAAAGCGTGGGGAGAGGAACTCAGTGAGAAGCTGTTTCTGGGGCTCACTCCTAGGGGTTCGTTCCTGCTCTGCCTGCTCCATGGCCCACGGGCGGGTCCTTCCAGGAGCGGGCACGGGCAAGGCCAGATCGCTGGGTGTCATCAGAGCATGAACGTGGGGTCGGAGGTGGAGGGCAAAGGGAAGGGGCTGGAGGGAGAGAATGGCCTGAGCCCCCTCGCCCCCTGTGCCATCTGACTGTGTGCAAGGTGCCCGGGGAGCAGGATGACAATGCCCCTCTCTGCCCGCAGCCGGCACTGGAGACGCGCTCTGCCCCGGACCCTGATTTTATTGCTGCTTTCCCTGACTTCATGTCTGTCTCCCAGGCAGCTGGTGATGTTTTAATGAAGCTGGAATTGTAGAGTCTGTAGCTCTGGATAATCATAAGCTGCCGAGTCAGAATCAAATTAATAATTCATGAAATTAAAGTGTATAATTAATTTGAACTGTGCAGATGAGGAGAAGGGCCTGAGCCCCCAGCCTGGAAGGGCCGCCCGCCCGCCTGCCCGCCCGCCCACGTGGGGAGTGACTGCCGAGCTGGCTTCTGTCCCGGGTGTCGGGTCCACCTGGCCCCACACCTGAGCCGTGTGGACGCTCACCTCTGTGGCCTGCCCGGGACTGGCCCTTTCGTGGACTCTGAGTCTGGGTTGGGGAACCTCGTTCCTGGCAAGGAGAGGGTCCGGGTCCATGTGTCCCGGGCAGTGAAGTCATGACCTGGCCCTGTGGGGGGCTCCCCGGTCACCTTCTCTCTCCATGCGTCACGAGGGACACAAGGACAAAGGGTCAGAGCCCAAGTGCAGGCCTCTTGAGTGCACAGGCCCAGAGATTTCTCTGAGAGCGTGGACGCACGTGCAGGCTCCCTCTCTGTCTCTCTGTCCCTGCCCTCCTCTATCTGTCTGTCTGTTTCCCTGGCCTCCCTGTCTCTCTCCACTGACTCTCTCACTGTCTCTCTCCTTGTCTCTGTTTCTGTCTCTGTCTGTTTCTCTGTTTCACACGTGGACACACAAGCACACATGCACGCACACATGCACACAGCCGGTGCACCGCCTTCCCTGGACCCTGATGACCCGTCTCTCCAGTGCCCCAGTTTCCACATAGACACCCTTCTCGGGAGCCGAGGGAGGAGATCGGTGGTGCCCTGTGCAGCCACATGAAGGGAAGGGCCCACCCCCTCAGGTAGAGCTGCCCCGGTCCGTCACACTGTGCACAGGGGTCCTTCTTTGCCACCTCTCGGAACCAGAGGCAGGTGTGCTTTGAGAGCTCTCTGGGCCTTTCTGTGGGAGGCACTCGCGGCCCCCTGCTCCCTTGGGAGCCGACTGGTCCGGGGTGCTGCCACGGGGTCGAGGACACTGTTGTCCTACTGGGCACAGGGCTTTTGGGATGAACTTTTCTGGAAAAATCCCTTGTGGTGGCATCTTCCTTAGACAGCAGAGGCTGCAGAAAATGCGAAGTGTGTCAGGGGCCTTTCCTCTGGTGCTAGATCTCAGTGCTCTTGTTCTGGAAGTAACACCTGGCTGGAAGCAGGCCAGACATGTCCCGGCCCCCAAAGGTGTGGGTGAATGGGGGCCACCTTCTTTGGTCTTAAGAATGTGAAATCGTTAGAGCGTTAGGATGCAGTTTTTTTTTTTTTTTTTTTTTTTAAAAGTACCATTACTTTAAAAATATTCAGGCGAATTTGAGTGTTAAAGCACAGTGTTCTGCATAACACTTCTCTCTGCTCCCCTCTTGTCCGCCCCTCTTGAGCCTCATGTGTCCTCTGACTTGACTGGATATGCACAGTCTTAACATATAGAGAACCTTCCGGTCCCCTGCAGGCTCTTAACATTTAGAGAACCTCTCTGTCCCCGTAGGTTGGCTTTCCACTGCTGGTCACTTGACAGACAGCTGGTTTCCCATGAGTACCCCTCCAGGTCCCACCTTGCTCCTAACTCCCCTTCTACCCCATGGCCTCTGTCGAACATTCTCGGACTAGATCTGACGCCCGGCCCATAACAGAACAGAACCGGAATATGTCTGGTTTCTCATCTTCAAAGTGCTTGGCCCACACCAGTAAATGCTGACAAGGAAGTCGCTTTCTTTAATTTTTTTGGCAAGAAATCCAAGACGGAGAATTAAAGTGTCTTGCCCCAGACAACTGAAGTGGTTGGCCCCTGATTGGATTGGATTTGTCTTACCTTTCAGTTGGTACAGAGATCATTGACAGGCCAGGATTTGGGAATGGGATGGGGCCCCCTGGAATTTCCTCCTCTGCTGTCCACCGCCCTGGGTGATTGGACGCTATCTGGCCTGTAGAACCCCTGTAGCCTTAAGAATTCAGTCTGTTTTGGACAAGATTAAAAATCACCCGAGACCCCTGGGCAATGATCAGAGTTCGTGCAGTGTTTCCCGTGAGCTCTCTTTGTACAGCCCAGCATCCCCACCACCCCGCACTTCTCCAGGGAGCAGTCTTCCTGACTTGAGTGTGTTGATGAAAGTGTGTAGACACTGAGGTCTTCTGTCATGAGCTTAGGATAGAAAGGCTGGGAAGGACGAGACAGGTGGAACCTGAGTCCACACGTACATCAGCCTCATAACTGGACGTGCCCCTGACGGCCAGTTCTTTTAGCCCCACAGACAGCAATGAGCTCCAAGGGTCTCAGGGTCCCTTTCATCAGCCACAACTATTACTGGAACTCAGGAGTGAACCCAAAGAACCGGGTCACCTCTGGGTATGTGAATAGATGCTGAAGCCACATCCTGAACGTCTATGAAATTGGGAACCAGGCCAGCGTCCTGGTTCAGCGTCCTCACTGCGTCCACACTGTGCATGAAGTCTCTGGAGGCCTCTGGGGTATAAAATGGTCTTTAGAAATTCTTGTGGAGGAGAAGTACATCTTCAGAGCTATAACGCCAGAAATCAGCGCTTTGCTCTGGAAGCCGCCCTCCCCTCACACTAGACCTTCACGGATGCCCTTCGTTCTTTTAGGATTTCACTGTCGGGGGCAGCAGGGTGAAATGGAGGCCCATGCCAGGGAGAGGCAGCGGTCACAGTCTCCCTGGGATCAGACAGAGCTAGGGCACCACATCCACTGTAGTCTTTCCTTTTTCAAGATCCACCTCTGCTCCAGATGCAGGAAGACCCTCTCCTTCGGGGGCCCTCCGCCACTCTTCCTTTGCTCACTTCATTTTGGCCAGATGTTCGAGGGACGCGATCTGGTGTTAGGGTTTTGCTAACGCTCAACTCGAAGCTTATGCATTTATTAAGTCACAGACCCCTAGGGATAAATATCTTGACCCCTTCGCCACCCCTGTGTAAGTTATGGCCCTCACCCCGTGGCATGCATCTAATGAACATATAATGAAATTCAGTAATGAACTTATTTAATTTATGTATTTATTTAATGTGTACACCGAATGCTTGTCTTACCCTCTTCGAAGGAGAGCTCTGCTATTCTGTTGGCTTGGGTTGTAAGGTTCTAGAAGACAAGGACTCTGCCTGTGCAGTTTTCACTGGGTCAGGTTAATAAAGTTCTGCATTCAAAGGAACGCATTATAGGGCGTTTTAATAAAGTACATTTTGCAAGAACACACATCGTTTTCGAAGTCAGTGGGTCAAAGTTTCATTGAGTGCTCTGAGTAGAAGCTAGGTCTTTGGGTTGGTCTTCTGACTTGCCCCATCCACACTCATGATTGCTTTCTATTCCTGAGATTTAGAGATTGAGTCAGAGCATCAGACACACACACCCATGGAGACCAGGAGTCTGGAGTAGGCCTGGAGCAAAAGCCAGCGATCCTTCCGGCACCTCGGAGAGGACTGGTGGCACCTTCCTTTGATGTAGGGTTGATGGCCACATGTGCATTGTCAGCTGCTAGGATATGAGCATGGGTCCCTGGTACCTAGGTTTCTTTTCATTTGGCATCAGAATGTCTTCGCCCCAACTTCCAAGTGAGCAGTTAGTGCTGCCGCCCCAGCTTGTAAGGCACTTTGTTGATATGTGGTCAGTCCCTGGCGAGGGGGAGTCTCTTCCCTACATTTTTTCAGTGGGATTCCCCAGCCTTTGTCTCCTCTGCTTGTGGAGGGGAAAAGAAAAGGAACAAAAGAACCCGAGGTGGAGACCAGGGTCTCCTGGTCCTTCTGGTGAGATCGGCTGTTACGATAAGGGAACCATTTCCCACTTTCTCTCCTAGGGCAGTGAACGAGGGACCCACACTGACACACTCCTGTTTTTTGGGCAAACCCGTAATTCATTGGTTTTCCCAAAAATGAAGAAGCAGAGAAGTAATTCGTAATTTTCAGAAGTCATTTATTATCATTGTACTATTTCCCCACAGGCTGCAGAGAGCCCACGATCCAAAATTATAGCCTCTTTGATGTCGGCACAACCTGAATAGTGAAATGGGAGGGAAAGCAGAAAACGGGATTCTTGGTAACTAGACACACTCCACTCATCAGAAGAGCAGCAGGCGGGTCCCTCTCTCAGCCAAAGACTTGTTTAGTTTCCCCCTGCAAAAAAAAAACAAAAACAATAAAAAAAAAAATTTTTTTTTTTTTTTTTTGCTCAAGGCCTCTGGTTTTTAACTTTACAACCTCAGTCGAGAGTCACCAAGTCATTTTTAACTGCACGATGCCTCTCTTTTCCGATGTGCTCTGCACCCGCTGCAACTGTTTCAATTTAAATGGCCTGTTATTTTTCTTCCTGGAGCCCTGTCTCTGCATGGGTGAGAACTACAAAACCAGTCAGGAGGAATTTGATACGCCAAGTGGGTCAGCTCATTATAACTTCCAGGAAACCACACGATAATTGTAGGGTTACTGCTGGGAGGCTCCTCGGCGCGGTGCTGGGTGTCTAAACGCTTCTCTCCGTGGCCGCTTACAGCAGCTTCTCCTCTCCCGCCTGCTTCCTCCAGCGGCATCCGAGTCCGGGCGGAAGGTGTATTTTCCAGGCCACCTCCAGGAACATCTGGTCCTGCACCCGAGAGCTTTGGAAAAGCCAAAATCAAACACGGGACTGAATTCTGGCAGGAGTGGGAATCAGTCTTGGTCAGTCGGCTTCAAATCCTTGGAGTGCCTTTGTTGATGGAAAGTGAATGTGCCCTAAATGACATCCTTTTGCTAGGTCCATTCGTTGAAATGGGCAGATGTGACCTGAGGAATTAATTACCTTTTGCCATTTACCTGTGTGCTGATAACTGTGCCTTCTTTTTTCCCCCTTCCTCCTGTTGCTCCTCTTTGTCATCAACAATGATTTGCTGATCACCCATCTTTGAGGGGAATGATAACTCAGACCTGCTTTCTAAGGACTCACGAGTTAATAGAAATATGTGTAACATAGATGTAAAGATTTCTAAGGTATCAGCAAGAGACATAGATGTTGATACACACAGATGATTAATAATATCAGATGGCACTTATACAGGATTTAGTGTGTCTAAGTCCTCAGCACTTTTTAGGCTGGTTTAAATTTATTTAAAAGAGGCAGATGAAGTAAGAATAGATGTTAACTTATATGTTAATGAAGCTGGTGCCCAGAGAGATTCGGCAACTTTTCCAAGGTCACACAGCTCCTCAGCTCAGCGGAGGCCGGCGTCTGGCTCACGGATCTATGCTTTTCACCAGTACAAGGTGTACAAGGTGCTGCTTCTCAGTCTAAGTGTTATAATCAAAGGACTGGTGATGCTCATCATGATAGGTAGGTGGAGGCTGGCAGGTGGAGACATTCCACATTTATCACCTTCTCTAACCCTCCAGTCACTCCCTGCCGTGGTGTGTTAGGGTCCCACCTCGCATCTTTAGACTCGCTCTGTGAGCTTGCCTCCTGCTGCATTGCAGCAGGAAGGACTTACTGCTGGACAGTCATGGTGTCGGGATGTCTGCAGAGCATGACCTGTCAGGGTGAGGGAGCCACCTCGGAGCTGGAGCTGAGGACCTAGGGATGGTTGGCCAGTCTGCTAGCTATGGGGTCAGCAGGTCAGGGCATGGGGTCAGCAAATCGGCTTCTGTCTGTCGTTGGTCCTGTTCCTCCATGGACATGGCCCTGTGGGTCCTAGACTGATGGCAGGGACAACGGAGCAGTGTGGCCGTATGGTTTAAAGAGAGCCCTGCAGACAGATCAGGTGTGTCCTGGGGACTGCAGTGTGGGGGTGCCCTCATGTTCCTGTGTGTCCTGAAGCCGGGATATCCTGATGTCTCAGACTAGGTCCCAGAACTGCCCCACGTCTGGGGACATAAGAGTGACATGATGTCACCCTGGCTCTTGTGACCTAGTGAAGCCCTTGATGGGAGGGAGGTGTTTTCCCCTCTGGCCTTTCCTGCAGCCCTTTTCCTGTCCCCCCTCCCCTGCCCCAAATGAAAGGTTTCACTAAAGTAAAGACACCCATAGGCACCCCTAGTGTCCTCGCTTGAGTCACCAACCAACCTGGCCTGGTCTTCAGGCTGGTCTAGTCTAGGGCAGCAGCAGAGATGAAGCTGGGTTAACCAGCTCTGTCCTCCGGGTGGGTGTTCAAGAGGCGAGGAGAATAATCATTCATTGCAACATTTTGTCATATTTTCTCTCCTTTAAGATTAACAGCAGGGCGTGCGCTGGTGGAGCAGTGGTTGGGTCAGTCGCTTCTGAAGGAGCACAAGGCCATGTGCTGTGCCCCTGGGTTCAAGTCCCGGGTGCGGGTGGGGGAACAACCAGTGCGGATAACTGAATAAGGATGAATAGAGATGCCCTGCCTCCTCGGTCTGCCTGGCTGCTCTCCTTCACTCCTACCTGTACCTTTCCTTTTAAAAGAAAAGAAGAAAAAGACGATACCGGATGCTGGGATGTTGAGTGTGTGCCTCTGTTGTAGTGTACATAAAGGCAAAGCTGGGAGGAATTGGCATTCATCAGAATGAGGTCAGAAAAATGGGGGATTCCAGTGAGTTTGTGGCCAGTGCCTTCTGTGTGTGTGCAAGAGTGCAGAACTCCCATCCATGCCTGTGACAATCGCAACAGGTTTTCCAGAGGCTAGACTCCTTTTCTGTAGCTTCTAGGGACTTCTGTACAAAGGACTCCCCACGTGACCTCATTCTGCACGTGTCTTTTGCCTCTTTTCCGACCCTTTGCTTCCCTCCCCATCAGACATGTTAATGGCTCATCTCATCTTCTCTTTTCATCAGCCAAAAAAAAAAATCTCGCTTGGCTTCTCCTCTGATTTCTTCCTGTCACTTGATGAGATTCCTGCTATTTATATTTTTGTTTGTTGGGAGGGAGGGGGACATATAAATAAAGCCCAGGCAAACCTAACCAGCCTGTAGGATCTGGAGAGACCCCCTCTCCTCCTGGCTGCCTACCCGGTAGTTAAGCGGACAAGAGGTCCACGCTGTGGATGCCGTTGAAAGGGTTACTGGGAAATGCAAACAAAAACAACATGCAAATGAGGCTGCCAGCAACAGGTAGACTTAATCAGATGCTGTCAGATGAATTCAGCATCTCCCGATTGTCGCCTCTCTGTGCCTCCCATTCGGAAGCCCTCATCTGCTCCAGATGTGGTTTAATTTACTGCGACTTGGCTAATTACTGTAATTAAGGATTAATTACTGTTAATTACTTTCACATAAACTCAACGCCAGTCAAAGAGCGGAGCCTTATGAGGTCTGCCACAGAAGTGAGCTGGGCTCGGCAGTGTCTCCATGTCTCGGGGCCCCTGCTGCCACCACGCTTCCCTACCTGCCAGCATCACCTGCGGGAGGGGAGGGCCAAAGGGGCAGGAAGGATCAGTGCTCAGGCCTTCACCGGGCGTCACCTACCAGATCTTCCCCCCACGGTGGGCGACCAGAAGGACGGGCAGGATGCTGGGGAGACGGCCTGGTTAAACTGCAGGCATGTGCCATGCTTGGCCCTTCCAGGGAGCGTGGGAGCCCGTCTCGTCTTCCATGATGACACTGTCGGCTCCGTGAACCAGTCGGAAGCCAAAGTTTGGATTGGTGCGGAGACACGGCATGCTCACCACAGGTCCTTGGAGCAAAAGTGAAACAGGAGTCTGGAAGTCAACCAGACCATCCATTTCTTCACACAGTCTTCTTCTTCTTCTATTATTGTAAGGGAGGGTTAAACACACTGCTGGGGCAGTCACCCAAGTGTAAGGGTCTGTGATCTCCTCCCCCAGATACCTGTTCCCCAACTTCACCTGATCTCCCAGCTCTGCTTGTCAGTGCTTTCACTGGTTCTAGAGAAGCTAGTTGCAAACTGGCCTCCTCTCATTCAGTCCCTCACCCACCCTCCAAAGGATGACTTTGCCTTTATATTGTGAGGGAAATGAATCCATTTAATCTTGATCCGCCCCCCTCCCGCCTCCCACCCTCACAAATGTACCCCAAGGAGCTTCCTTCTCACTCTCTTAGTGAGAGATGTCTTTCTTGTCTAAGGTGATGCTCCCTTCTGTCTCTGGCCCTTTGTTTTGTTTATCCACCCTGCTTGTTCCTCTGCTCCTGGCACACAGGAAGATTGGTCTGTAGATGGTGAGGAATGTCTCTATGTTGTTGGAGAAAATCCTGGGACAAGACTGTTTCCAAGTGGGGTCCATGTAAGGTCCTTTTCGATCATCAAATTCCAGAAAAGGCATAGTGGGTGCCAAAAAAAAATAGACTGGAATACTATGTAGGATGTTTTTATTCTATACTCCTCTCTGTTTCTAACAACTAACAGCTTACACCATGAGCCCAATGTGAGGTGATAAACAACACCTCTCAAGTGTCAAGGGCACCTTAATTTGGAACTGAAAAATACGGAAAATAAAATTTTACTCTTGCCAGTTGTGTTTTTCAATTTATTTTGGAATCAATTTTAAGTGAGATTTTTCACTTCTATGAAAAATTTTAAGTCTGATACTAAGCTTGCTGATGACATAAAGGAAAATAACTTTTATACAAATGCCCAGTTTGGGGGTTTTGTACCCTTTTTTCTTTTGTGTCCCTAGAAGTAATGTATTCAGTTCATTCTTCGGATGACTCACTTTCAAATGGATTGCGCAGCTCCGTCCTACACATGCAGGCATGTGCTTGCTTTATGTCGTTGCTGTGTTGTTGGGGTGGGTTTGTTTCATAGGAATGTTTGTATTTCATCCCTGCGTGTTTGCAGGTTGTGAGTTTAATGGCCATCCAGATGTCTGACTTCAGTGGGCGTGCACTTTCCAGACAGTGTGAGCACATGAGGGTCTGCTGTGCTAAAATGTTTGGAAGTGATCTGCTTTCTCATCTTCTCCTACAATTTTATTTTAAGAAATCGATTGCTGAAAGTCCAGTTTCCAGTAATGGTGTGAAAGCTTTTCTTCTTCCTCATGCTTCAGGATCAGCTTCAAGGGACACTTACTTCATTTGCGTGATTAAAATACAGAAAATATAAAAACGGCAATGCTAGATTGCTTACCTACATCCCATTATTGCTTATCTAAATAATTAGCTTCATGATCCGAGTTTCTCTTTTAAAGTGATTGTGTGCATGTGAGTTACTACTCATCACCACCAGGTCATGTGTTGGACATGACTCATCAGGCTAATTCGAAGTTAGGGATTGGCCATTATAGACCCATTATTTGAAATAAGTAGTTCCCTTAACACTTTCCGAGTGCCTGTTGTATGTCACACATAGGACTAGGCTCCGAGGAGAGTATGGTATTAAATTATCTGAAGTGATGAATTACAGTGTGATAAAATTAATAATATGTCATTACCACAAGTAACCAATACATTCTGACATATTGAACACTTTTCCCTCGTGGCAGTGTTTACATAAGTGCATGGGCAGCATGTAAGGGCTAAGGGATGGAAATATGAAATCGTGTGCGAGGGGGCTGTGATCTCCAGAGGGAATTTCATGGACTCCCTTTCTGCCAGTGAAGTCAGTCACTTTAGGACTATCTCTGAAGTATAGAGATGTGGAATAAAGGGCTCATATCACGTCTTACTCTTTTCTAAGCTAGATTGCAAAAGCTATAGATATTAGGAGAAAACTGAAACAACGAACATTCCATAAATGTTATTCCCCAAATAGGCATCTCCAGTTAAAATGAAAATAAATGCTTAATTTGTGTGATTATAGATATTAAACTCTTATGTGCATTGCATTAAATAAACTACATCGGCTTTAACTCCTCTCTATTCCAGTTACAATATAAATATATCACATGTAAGCAACACCACAATCATTTGAAAAAAATACAGAGTGCTTTTGTAAAATGAAGTATTTAGATAGAAGTATTCATTCAACAGTTGACAGCATAAGAATTTATCTAATGGCTAGGGAAGCCACAAATAAACATGCAGATATGCATGATCTAGATAGAATGAGATGAACTTGTCTTTAGTGCACAGATAGAGGATCTGAGTGTTCTTACACTTTCAGATTTTTCAGCAAATATTTTAGGTTGATAAATGTCTCTAGGTACATGCTTATATCGGCAGGTTCGGAGCGTGGGGTTGTATGTAAGAGCCTCATTGATGATCGGAGGGAACAAAGCTGAAAAGAAAAAGCAATTGCGAAAAGGGGGAGCCAGGAAGAGAACAGTAGTGATTAAGCCGGCATTGTTCTATGCCCTGGCTGCCTGCTATTGTTTCTAGCATTTGAAGATGAAACATATTCATTTAGCTTTCAGAACGAATGGCTTTAATAAGGGCAGAGCGAGAGGTGGGGTAACACAGATGACTAGAGACCCATCAAGGCCCCCCTAAGGCCATTCCGTCAGAGCCGAGGACTACACAACCATTAACTCTGCCATCAGGACAAGTTTTCAACATTCCTGGGTATCCTTCAATGGCAGAAAGAATCATTTGGAGTCAGGGGAAGATGTATATCAGCCATAATTGGATTCCGTCCAAGGTTCTTAGGACAGTATTATCTATGGTGAGGCAATGGAGTCGGGGGGGTTGGACGGAGCAGAGGGGGCAAGATTTCAGCCACCCCTACCCCCCGCCCCCCGCACCAAGGGCTGCAAGGCTGGTGCCTCCCAGCGCACGGAGTGTGGGACTGCCCAGGAGCCGGGGGTGGACTGTCTGGGGTGTAAGTGATCTTCCTTCCTCCGCAGAAACAGGTTTCTGAATATCCTGCGGGACTGTTTAAGGCCGGCGAGTGCCCATCCAGCCATCCGGGCCGCCCCTCCCCTCCTTCACCCTGACTACTTCATTACCATCTGCCTTCAGGCCGGAATTGCCCTGCTTAAGCCTCAAATCATTATAATTACCATTATTAGAAATAGCTGCGGGGGAGGCGTCGGAACACCAAGGAAAAGTGTGTGAGTGTGTCCTCGGCCCTGGGTATCACTCCTTTTGAGCTTGGAACCACAAGGCATGAGGGTTCCACCAAAGCCAGCAAATGCGACGGCTGTCATCTCCACTCACCCCACCTGTCAAGAGGGGGATGCGGCGGGGTTCATTTTTTTAATTGACACCTTCCTCTCTCATTCCACGCTCTCATCTCAACCTAATTCCTCCTTTTATCTTCCTTCTTTGAGAGAAAGTCAGTCCTCTGCTGCCCGAAGAAAGAAAATGGAAACGCCACATGAGCAGCAGTGACATAGGCATTATCCTCCCAAAAGGATGTAGATTTTAACAAAGGCACAAGCCAGGAAAGGCAGCAAAAAGTCAGGGAAATAATTGTCAAGCAAATGCTCAGCCCACAGGACGGACTGATGGAGGCGACTTAAAACAAAGACCCAGGAAGCAGGATGGAAAGAGAGAAAGAGGGAAAAACTTGCTTGAAAGTCTTATGGAACAGGAGGGAGAGGAGAGGAGAGGCGGCGAACATGGTGTGTGTTTCTGGTTGTCAGATCGACGCTGCCTCCCTCTTGTAAATGAAGCCTAGACTTCCATACTGTCGAAGGAAGTTGACTGGGAAGGAAGACGGAGTCAGAAACAAAGGCCATTTGACTGTCCTTGATTTTTCAGTTACTAAGGACTCTCTGCAGATACGCAGGAGGGATTTGGAGCTGGAATGGAATGCAGCACCATTCACAGAGATTCAGGGAGACGAGGAAGAAAGGTGTGTGTCCTAGTGGGTTTGGCCAGCATGGCACCCAAGCTTCTCCTACCCTGACTGTGAGCAGTTCTGAGAAGTCCCCTCAGTCCAGTTCCTCAGCTCCTGAGAGCAGAGTCCCTGGAGGAGTTCCTTCCACAAGCCTCCAGCAGTTAAGTTTTCAGGCCTCTGAATGATCATTTATTTAAAATTGGATTGGCAGGATCACTTACAACATGAATAGTATTGCAAGATGGACTGAATTTATCCCTGAAGTCAAGAAGTAGAGGGTGAGGTTAAGGAAGTAAATCAGAGTTTTGATGTCAATATTGGTATGTATCTTTTTTTTTTTTAAGTTTTAATCAATTGGGGAGATACCTTATGTCCCACCTGCACCTGCCTATTTTATGTACAGTTTGATGAGTTTTGCCCGCCATGTGTCCCCCACCGTCGCCCCAGTTGAGATCGGCTTATCTGCCACCTCAGAAAGGTCTTTCATGCCACTCAACAAGCAGCCCGCTCTACCCTGACCCCTGGGATCTGGTGATCTGGTGATCTGGTTTGTGTCATCCTAGATTAGTTTGTCTCCTCTAGAATGTCATGTCAATGAAATTAGGCAGAATGTTGTCTTTGTGTCAGACTTCTTATCCATAATCTCAAAAATAATGTGTGAGTTTTGTTCAACTCATTGCTTTGTTTCTTTTTGTTGCTGAGTATTTCATTGTGGGAGGGTAACACAATTTTTCTATCTCTTTTTCCATCAGTGAGCATTATATCTTTTCCAACTTGGTGTTCTGATGAAGAACATGGCTGAGTATGTGTATGCAAATCCTTGTGGGCCATTTATTTTCACTTCTCTTAGTTAAACACCCAAGATTTATATTCCTGACATATAGTTAACTACATCTATCCCTTCATAAGAAATTTCCAAACTAGTTCCCAAAATGGTTATCCCTCTAGCTCTTCTTGAAGGAGACCATTGCTCCTTTTCCACTAAGGAAAAATTAGAGGAGAGATTATAGATAGTAAATGTAATACTGACTTTTGTGTTCCATGAAGCTTGCTTTATGCTCAGATTTCCAACAATTTCCCTTAAAAGAAATTAAGTTGCATTAGCATAAAACCTTTTCTAAAATCTATATGACTTAGTTATTAGTTAATCTTGTTGAATTATGCAGGAAACTTGAAACCCAGTTCTGCTACCTTCTCCAAGAAACCGTGCCTAAAGCGCTAACTACATCCTGGACCCCATTCCTTCCGCTATTATTTCTTTACATTGTTCTGTAGTGCCATCCAGTTTGGACCATACTTTGTACCCATTCAGTTGTTTCTCTTTGGTATGATGGGTGGGCTGTTCGGCTATTTAGGGCCTTAAAACCAGGCAGACGTGTTCTCTTCGTTGGCGTCATATTGCTTACTAATGGCATGTATACCGTAGGTGCTCAGTACATACTTGAATAGGTGAATCTAGTCTTTACTATTCAAACATCCTTACTCTAGTGCACCCTGGTGGCTTAACTGTTAAGTTCACCGCCTGCAGTCCACATCCATTCCAAAGACCCAGGTTCTCGTGCCCGGGCTGGGGGCAGCAACCAAGATGAACAACAACAAAAAAATAAATAAAATGCTTCTTCCTCCTTCCTCCTCCTGTTTTCTTGTCTCTGCTCTCCTTCATTCCTGCCCACACCTTTCCTTTTTTGGGAGGTGCGGGGGATAAATCCTTATCACCACTCCATGGTCTAACGTCAGATATCCTGAATAACACCTCAGGGCCCCTGACATACATCAAACGGAGACCCTGCGTGGGCAGCCTCTGGGTTCTGCTTATGAAACCATCTCCCTTACCCAGCTGCCTTAAGTGGGCCCTACGCTCTGTTCCCTGCCTTTGAGTAAATAATCATGCGATAAGGCTCGAGAAATATTTGCTCATGAGTTTTATGAAATTTCCACCTCTGCTGCTGATGTGTTACCTACCAGGCTGTACTCAGCGCAGTGCCTGGTTCTCTCGCACAGCTTGCAGTAAGTGAAATTATTCCAAGATTCAATGAATACCTGCTATTGAGTGGCTTCCCTCACCACCCAAACTGGTCTTTTGTTAGTGGTTATTGAGAGGATTGTCACAGCCATTGACCTGCTCAATTTTACTTCAAAAGAAATGAGCACTTTCTTCCCCTTTCATTTCTAAAAGCAGATATGGCAATTTGCTTAAATTGCTGTCTTTAAAAGTTTAGATGATTATACTTTTTTTTTTCCCTTCCTCTTGCCTTTTTTCTTCCTTTTCATTTAGCCAGCATAATGCCGTCTTTTTCTGAGATTGGGCACAATTCCTGCTGCAGCGTTTATGAAGTGTGTGTGTGTGTGTGTGTGTGTGTGTGTGTACACGCGTGTGTGTGTTTCCTTATGCATTGGTCTTCATTCACTGAGATCTCAAACAAATAATATTATATTGAAATATTTGATTAGCATTTTATTTTAATTCTAGGGCTCATTTTCTTTAGGCACACATACTGGAGATTTATAGTTATAAAAATAAAGCCCAAGTGGAAATTTGGTGTTTCTTTGTGGGAAAAGATGGCAGCCACTTGCCTCATAGTCTTAAGAGTAAGCAAACTAGGTTATGTGATACAGATTTTTATGATGTGGGGAGAGGAAACAAAGGATTCCAGTGAAGGACTAGGAGTGGTGTGTAGAAAAGAGTGGGAGGACCAATGATTTCCTGGATTCATCACCAAAGATCCAGTTCCCATGGGTCACTGCCATCTTTGCTATGGTCTGTGACCTCCGCAACAGAAATACAGAGGTGTTAGTTCATACCACATGCTCTATATATGATGAGCTAGATGATGAAGGAAAGATAAAAAATATAAAAGAACTCACTTCTGTCTTTCTGGGAACTCACAGTCCAGTGGTCATACACTGCTCAGTTGCACACAGAAGACCATGTCAGAGAGCAGTGGATGGAGAGGAACAATTTTGTGATAAATGGGGCGCTGGAGAACCCTTTACAGCTCAGACCCCACTGCTAAGGTTCACATTAATATGGAGTTAGTGTGTTTACTGAGCACCTGACATATGCCAGCCATTGTGTGAGGTGCTTGTTATCCAGAGATCGATTAATTCGTAAAATACTGAAAATTATCTGTCACGAGCCAAGCATGAGTGAGACATTATCTTTGCTCTCAAGAAACTCACAGTTAATGAAGAAGCCCAATAGATGATCAACTCTTTCTAGTATGTAACTCTTTTCAGTAATAAACACTTATGAGATAGATACTTACAACATGGTAAGGGGAGACAGAAAAGGGAAAGTTGCCTGTGGATATTGATATTTGATCACTGTTGCTAGATACAGGATATGATTTCAAAACCATTCATTACAGACCATGGTTAAATATGGCAACGGAAATAGGAATATGATGATGAATAGCTACCAAGAGCTGGTAGCAATTTATGCCTCTGTGATCGTTGTGTTCATTCATGAAGGAATTTTTCTTTCTCTTCTTCTTTGCCACTTTTTGGGATGAAGAGTTTTGCCTACTCTAGCTAAGGAGTGGGCAGAGAGGCACATTTCTGAGACATAAGGAGTTGGCCAACTTGTTTTTGTGACTCTTTGAGTCTCCTGGAGCAAGGACAGCATCCATGGGTCATGAGGAAGACATCTCTGGACTCTGGGCTTGGAGTGCTCTTTGGTGAAAGTTTTTTTGTTCCAGAATTTGTATGATTTAGATGTATGCCTTTGCTATTCCACAGAATGCAAGACAGATTTTCAAGGTTACAAACTGCAATTCCTGTTAACAGACAACTAGAAAGTGTCCTATGAGTCAAACGTATTTCAGATTCAAGAGTAAAAGAAGGATGAGTTAGTGGCTCCTGTCGTTTATATGTAATGTCTGTACAAAGAGGTAGCCGTAGAAATGGGCTGCATGTCCCTGGTGGTTGGCCTAGTAGGGTGGCAGTCAACCTTTCCTTCCCCTTTTTTGCACTACATCGCTCTAATAAATGGTGCGAGTGTTTTAATAAGTCCCCTGGCCATCATCGTAGTTATGATCTTTAGATGAAGACACTATGTGAAGCGGGTACCCTAGGATGTCCGAGTCAGCACGTACGCTTGTGTGAGTGTGTGTGCATTTGTGCTTGATTTATGTTCCACCAAAGCCACAGTGAAGTACCAGGGTGAAAATCACCTACGTTAACAGCAAAGAAATGTCACCATCAATTCCAAAAGGGACTTGTAAACCTCAAGCTAACAGCCAATGGTTTAATTCTTTTAAAATAGAAATTTCTTTAACCTTTCTAGGTGAAACTATATCCCATCTGGAAAATTACGAATTTATGGGCAAAAAGAAAAGCTGAGAGCTGTAGTTTTCATCAAAGAGCCAGATAAAAAATGCCCATCTTTGAAAGGCAGTCTTCCAGGGATTCTTGAAGAGAAGGTTGCCTTTGCTACTCCACTACGATGAGTTCTGGAGAAAGTTTAGAAACGGAAACCTGGAGATATATCATCTTATCTGAAGTAGGGGAAGAGAGAGCCTTCCTCTACAGGTTTTTTAATTTTACGTGTGGACCCATCCAATATTCCAGATTAAGCCCAGAATACTGAATTTCCAGCACAGTAGTAGATTCACTTTAGACAACAAATGAATGATTGACACATTAAGACCAGTTCCTACCTGAAAGTTCAGGTATCTGCTTGAGGAAACTGCTTTATTAAAAACAGTTGGTTTTCAGCTAACCTTGTTAACCTGTGACTTAAACATAAAAGAAATCTGAGAGCTGCAGACTGACCTAAAAATGACCACATGGAGATCGATTTAACTGAATTTGGACTTCTATTTAGATATCTGCAGAATGGGGGTTAATAGTCCCAGCCAACTTGCTGCTTGAAAATGCCAGAAGCACTGCTTCTGAAATGACTGAAACAATTGACGGTGATGAATGTGAAATAGTAATGAATAACTTCATAATAGGGCAGAGATGTCATGGCTTTGCATACTAGCTCCTGGACAGAGGGGTGGCACTCAGCTTTCAATCAATAGGAGGATCAGCCTTTCTGCTCGTGGTCAGTCTATGGAAAGCGCAGTGTAAGCCAGGGAGGGAGACCTTAACAAGGAAGGACTAGCATTGGAGCAAAACCTGAGAAACCCAGCTGGCCCCAGGGGGTGTTCACTGTGGAATGACAGCTGTGCCTTTCTTTCCACTCAAATATCCAGTCAGTGGCAACCGAGGAGAAGATCTTGTTGATAGTAGTAATATTTATTGCCATGATAACACAATTGATAAAGTTTCTGTTGATCTTTTGAAATGCTCATTTCTTTTCTCCATTATAGTCAAAGTCTTCATTGACTCTAAAATGCAGAATCCTTTCCTTTTTTTTCTCATCCTTTCTTTTTAAAATAAGTCATTTCCAAGACTCAAGGACCTACCCTTCCTAGCTCATGCCATCTACTAGTTAATCTTTGTATTCAAATACTTGTGCTGTTCTGTTGCTATTGGAAATGATCAATGCCCAACCTGCCTTCTTGCGTGACCACCTCTGCTGGGACCCCTCAGAATTTGTTAGCTACCATCCACAAGACTCCACGTCATCTTTCATCTCTAGTTTCCAAGGAAATCCAAGGTTCTTATAGTTCACCATCGTTGTATCACTTAGGATTAGAGTTGTCTGCTAGCAACATTAAAAAAATAGTGGATTAAACAGTACCTGCTGAGACAGAATTCCAAAAGTCAGTCATCAACAAACCACCGCATAGTGGCTACTGATTTCTGGCCATCACATCAGTGTTCCAGGCAGGAAGGAAGATGGGAAGAGGCTAAAAAGGGCATACTTCTCATCTGAATTAGATTTCTTGAGGAGCCTTCTTAAAACTCTCATATAACACTTCCATATACATGTAATAATTCAGAACTTAATCCCTGGCCACTGTTAGCTGAGAAACACACCCATTTACTAGGGCATTCTCTTTGATTAAAGTGGATTTCTGTTTCCAACGAGGTCAGGTAGGATGGATATTGGCCAGATAACTAAAAGTCTGATGGAGCTGTATGGACGCATTTGACTCATCTTGATGGCTTGGTTTCACATTGTCAGGCAGCTCCAGAAGTCATCTCAGGAGGTAGGGTCTCAGAACATCAAAGAACAAGGTTAAAATTTCAGAGTACCAGAAGACATGCAAACTATACCCATGTGTTCGGGGACCCCTGGGGCGTTAGAGTTTCAAAGTCACGAGTCTATATCAATAGATTATTAAGCTTGCTAGGCTTATTTCTAAGCTAATCTTAGGCCTGTAGAAGAATTCTATTCTGTAGTTCCTAACTTTCATATGTTTGGATTGGGATATCTAAAATTTCTGGTCATTACCTATTGAAGAACTTCCCCCTACAGCACCCTGGGTATGTCTTTTGAGCAAATTGGTATTGAGCACAGCTCCTCCGATGTGAAATAGCATTCATGGTTAGACGACATATTTGAAGAGCCTCTGTGGGGTACCCGATGCTTTCAGATCTCTTGCCTTACTGAGTCCTTGCAGCAAACCTAGGGGGCAGGGATTGTGTCTCGTCTGTGGGAGAATGTTTTGATTTGTTGACTCAACTCTGTATCTACAGTGACAAGAATGGGACATGGTTCATGGGTGTTTGCTCAGTAAGTCCTTTTTCCTCACTGCCCCCCGCCACCAGAAGACCCTGCATATTCAAGGGTGTAATGACTCCCAGACAGAGGTTCCCATCAGTTTCTCCTGTTAGGTAGCTGTAGACTAGGAGGTAAGGCATTTAGAGGGACTCCGTGAAGATTTTATTCAACAGCTTGGACACACATGGTACGTGGGTCCCAAATCTTAGCTGAGCTCTTTGGGCAGGTATCTTGTCTAAGTAAATAGGGGCTGTAGGAGGAGAGGAAGGAGGTCTTGCCTCTTGCTTGCTGGCCTATAACCGGCCAGCCTATTCCATGTAATAGTTTTATTTTCTGCACCAAACTTACAAGGTGACATTTTTATTTTCTACACCAAATTTGAAAGGTAATATTTTTGTTTTCTATGCTGAACTTAGAAGGTTATATTTTTATTTTCTACTCTACACTTAGAATGTTTCTGTTTTTTTTCTCTACACCAAATGAACAAGGTAATATTTTTATATTCGGCAGCAAACTCACAAGTTAATGCTTGTATTCTCATTTTAAGGTGAGGAAACTGAGTCTGAGAGATGAAGAAATGTGTTCAAGGTCAAATGTCGAGTGAGTGGCAAAGCGGATATTAAAACCCATATTTTCTCCACTGTGCCGCATTACCTCTCCAAGGAAAAATATCAAAGCAGGAAACTTTAACTTTACAGTGAAAAATAGAAGGAATGCATGGGCCACAGACTGAGCAATGGCCTGGAAATTAGAATTACTGAATTCTGTCTCTCCCGACTTGCTGCCCTGGGACTTTTTCTTTTATCATCACAGGCTGTGTGTTAGGAGCTCTTTATAAAGGCTGGAGCCCTTTCTTTACCAATGTATTTCATTTCAACAGTAACAGTTATGTTTACACCTACATGTCTGCCCTTATAAGCTTGCGCTAATGACTTTGTTACTTCACCAAAGCGCTGTAATAATTTAATATCTTGTAAAATGCTAAAAGAATTACATAAAATATGTCTTACTTATTTGTTGTTTTTAAAGAGAGGGAGGAAGGAAGGGAAATGAGAAAGAAGCAGAAGGAAGGAAGGGAGGGAGGGTAGGGAGAGGAGACGAGAGGAGGAATCCCTTTTATTTATTTGTTTATTTATGGTTTCCTCCCACCTGTCCCAGGTCTTGAACCCCAGGTCCCTGGACTTTACAGGATCTAAGCCCCAGCTGCCAGCTTGGCACCTGAGCCACCAGGTTCGCTGTGTGAGGCCTTTAAAACAGCACTGCTTGTCAACACAGTAAATGTTAAAGTGAATTCAGGTCTTCTGATTGAGGCATGTCATCTCAACGTAAAGCAAGGAAAGGAGAAGGGCGATAATAATACCAATTCAATAGTAATTAGTGATAAATATTGTCTACCAGCTACTGATGTAGCCAAAGCTTCCATTTCTTTTCTGCTATAGAATTTACTTCTGCTGGAAGACGTGTCCATCAGCAGAGAGAGACTCCATCAAAAATGAGACCTTTCAAAGAGCCTTCGGAAATGAGTTGTGCCGTGTGCAGTCACTTACACTGGTGACTCAGAGCAGCCAGTGTCACTCCAGGGTTCTGGTCTCCAAATGCATTGACGTTTCCAGTCCAACCAGAGTTGACATTGTTGTGTCCTGTGATCATGGAGGATCTCTCCCTACTGGGCACCATCATGTTTCCCAAATGTCAGATTCAAGAGTCAGTCGCTGGTTACCTGGCACGTACAGGACTGTGTGATGGTGGAGCAGTGACACATGTATCTTCCTAAGTGGCCGGCCTACGTACTTTGGAATAAATGAAGGGTTGAATCTGGCTTCCCTTCGGGCAACCCAAAGCTAAGAAAGTCAGCTTACAACTTTCAAAAACATCCAAGAGTGTTTTTGCTGTGTTTGTCATTTTGCTTATGCAGAAGGTTCAGAGCAGATAGTAGATGACACTCTAGTCACAAGTCCTGGCCACACTATGAGGAATTTATAGGCAAAGGAATAAATAGCAATTAGTAAAATCCTACAGTATAACTTGAGAAAGTTATAGTCATGTCTCTCCAAACCCCGACCCACAAGTGATTCTTGTCTGGATTCTTACAGCTGTCATTTTTAACAGCAGTGGTTTTCTCTCACTTTTACATCAATGATCTCAGATTTTCTTTGCAAAGAATCCCAAAGGATCCTCCTCATGGACGCTAGTGCCCAGGATGATGGGGAGCTGGCAGGTGGACTTGCTCAGGACTCCACTTTTCTTCCAGAGTGGGGCTCCTTTGGTCTGCTTACATATTGGTCATGTTTATGATCTTGGCCTGCCACAGATGTAGTATGACGATACATTGTTGTATCTTTTTGGTCAGCTGGTTATACCTTAGGTAGAGCAACCACTGACCCTGTCACCATATGCCCGTACCTGTACCCTGGAATCCTGAATGACTGTGGGCAGGCCGGAATGGAAGTTTCTGCCAGCTTCCATGAATACTGGACAAAACAGGATTTTGTTTATTATCTCTTCTTGAGCCAAGGATTCAAACACTATTGCTATAATTAACAATCCTCTGAGTGGAGAAATGTACGGGACTTTGGTGATGCCTAGAGGTTGGAGAACTTGACTTGAAGTGCATGGAACCCAAACAAGTGGTTGCGTGTGTCTCACAGAGAATTGTTTAGCCAAACAGCCGGACAGTCTTAGAATTTTTTTTTTTTTTTAGATTGCAGCCTGCGAACTGGAAGAGAATAAGTTTTGTGAATCAGAACAAAAGCATTTCATGTTCCAGCTCCTAATATAAACACACATGTTGGATGTTAAAATAATGCGTGCCAGCAGGCAGTGTGAAAAGGTCTGCCTGCTCTTCTGACTCCAAGATGGCGTTTAGCCAGAGCGCCGGTGCAGGGTAACATGGCCACCATACTTTGTTTGTTTGTTTGATCAGAGAAAGTACAGGTACTCATATGAAGTAGCAGGATTTGAGTTACGTAAAAATTAAGAACGTCATCCTTTATTCAGAATGCAAGTTGGAGACAGGTACTGGGTCGCCACCAGTAGTCCTATGAGTGTGTCTCAGTGGGAGGCAGAGCCAGTTCATTGGGGCTCACCTGTCTTTCACTGTGTCCCGTGTCCCGCTGGCTTCTAGAAGCAGTCATGTACATCGGAGGACAGGCCAAGAGATAATTAAGTGAAAATAAGAACTCTCCATCTGGCCTCTTCAGAAAGAGGGAGCAAATCCTCCTAATGGGTTCTGATTGCTGCTGCCTTGTGGCCCAAGGTCACCTGAAGAGTCTTTAGAAGAGGTCACAGCCAGCTCTCTGAGCTCTTATCAGCCAAGGTCAAATTACATCACAAGAATGGTCTGTCCCACCACAGAGATTCTTTCCTTGTGAGTCACACATTTTGCAGAAGCCTCTGGCTTCTTAGAATTTCTCTCACAAATTTCAGCTTTCACAGCAGAGATGTGTACACGTCAAGCTTGGCTGAATTTGGAGGAAGCGCTCCCACTACTCTGATGACAGTGGAAACTGGTCATTGTGCATGAGTTGGTCCTTCACGCTGGAGGAGGAGAAAGGACAGCACAGCACATGGCTTCCCACGAAGGTGTCAGGCACCCTGCCCTGTGGGGTGGGGCTGGGGTCGTGGTGGGTGACTGAGAAAAGGGAAGAAATGCTTCTCCGCTTCAGTGTAAGTCTGAGAAGAAAATCAAAAGGAAAACTCACAACTCTCTAGGAAGTTGGAATCTAGGCTCATTTTTCCACCTTGATGCTGCTGAGTGAGTCTTACCAAGTCTCCAGCAGAAGGGAAAATCGAGAACAGCTGAAGTCTTTTAAGATGTTCAGCTTTTTCTTTGCTATAATTGAGACAGTATTAAAATGATACAGAAAAATTGGGAAAATACTGATTGTCTTGCCCCCAATACAGCAACTCCTTGCATTTTTTAGTATTTCTTTTTCATTTCTATCCATTTTCAGATTAGACAGAAAGATAACTAAAATGGAAATATATACAAAGACCTTGCTTACTAAATTCACCCTTTAAAGCAGTGTACAAAGTTTCCACATGGATTTATCACTTTTAAATCACTTCAACAATATCTTAACATTTATAGATCAAAATTTAAGGGTTATCACCCTACAGATAGGTGAAATTAATGACAAATAGCATTTATTATTACTGCCAGCCCTGGGCGGACACAGGGAGATAATCTATTTTTGTTTTTCTCCTTCAACTTTTGCCAAGTATCGCTTCTGAGGAAAACAAAAGTGAACTGAAGTGTGTGTATATGCAGGTATTTGGTTTTGAGTTGCTGGAGACTTCTGATAGATTTGACCCTCACATGAACTTACTGTTATCAAGACTTGGATCTTTTGATGACACAGAAGTCCTTATAGGAAAGTAGCTGGGGGAAGATTGGATGGATGGTAGGTGTGAGGGTGGATGGGTGGGTGGAGAAGTGGGTAGAGGGGTAGAGAGAGGGTGGGAGAGAAGAAAGGAAGGAAGAAAGGAAGGGTGAATCTGTTACTGATTGAAGTAAGTACATGGTATCAGAGAACCAAGGTCAGTATTCTGATGTGGGTTACCCTCATCTTATAGATGAACAATCAGTATCTAAAATAATGGTTTCATGAGTATACACCTGCTCAAGATTTTTTTCCTTTGCATAGAATATCAGCATCTGAGCAAAAATATGACTGCGTTTGGGGAAAATATATACAACTGTTTAAAAAAATAAGTATTTCATCTGTTTTAAAAATCTACTTCAAATATAATAAACATTGATCTGAAGCCAGCACACTATCTTTGCTCCTCTGATGCTTCATTTCAACGGAGCTTTCACATTGGGATGTTTGTGTGTGTGTGTGCGTGTGTGTGTGTGTGTGTGCGCACACGTGCGAGTGCGTGTTCATTCATAGTCTGAATGTTCCCAACTGACGGTGTGATAGCCTTTCTTCCTATAATGCTTGTGCGCATATGAAAAATCTGAGAATACAGTGTTTAGACCCCATTAGTGAGGGTAAAAACGTGCAGATAAGCTGTATCGTTTATGGCTATGATATGGCTACATGTCAAAATAGCATGCGATTTTGACAGTTGCTTTATCTTTACTCGCATCGAGTCTGCAATAAGAAACTAGTTCCTTAGCAACTGAAATACATTCTCAAACAAGAGCATTATAAAAGAAAAAGAAAAACACAAAAGCAAAAAGCATACCCCTGGTTGATATCTGGGCGAGCTATTCCTGTTGGGTGGGTGCAAACTTGATCTCAAACAGTAAGAGTCCAGCTGCCCCTGGGCAGGGCGCTGGCAAAGACAGCTTTTCCTCTGAGCGCTTTGATGCTAGAGCCTTGGGCACTTGCAGGAAGCTTGAGAAGACTCTGTGTTTCGTTTTTTTTTTACCCCACCCCTTTCATTGTCTTCCCTTCCCGTTCCTGCTGTATCAGAAAGTTCTGTAAGAACTAGCACATCAGTCCTGGAACAGAAAGGCTTTTTTCAGATATGGCTTCATTGTGACTTATAACTAGGTGATCAAGTAGGGAATGGGGAGTGAAAAGGGAATGTTTATGCCAACTTCAGACCTGTTGTGTCGTGTCCATAAATATTTGGAAATTGTTCTCCAACAGGACACTTGTCTAAGTATGGTCTGGGGACCCCTAGAAACTTTTCAAGGAACCGTAATATCAGAACAATTTTGATAATCATTCTAAGACACCATTTTCTTTTTCTGCTCTCAACATCCAAACTTCTTGGGTGTCACGATGGAATTTTCCAGAGGCTATGTGATCTGATATTGCCCCAGACTAAATGCAGAAATAGATACGCGATTCCAGCCTCCTGCTACTAAAACAGACGTTAAAAAAGATTTACAAAGCTGTAAGACAAACCCGCTCTTATTCATTTGTTTTCAAAAATAACCTTTTTTAAAAAAATGAAAATATGCTATCAGTGTGAACTTGTAATGGCTTCTGGATGTTTTCAATGATTATTAGGCATTGAAACATTTCTTAGTTTCGAATTTTAAATAAAGACTGGTGGACATCAGCTTTAGAAATAAAAGCACTTTCGAGTCCTAGAGATTTTTTTAGAGATACCGAGATACTTTTTCCCCAAACCCTAAACATCTGAAAACACCGCTTCTAAAGCCTGGCTGTTCGGGGGTGAGTCATACAATTGGGGGAATCAGCCTTATTTCCTTTCAGACAAGGCAGAAGGTTTTGAGATAAATCCTTAAAAAAATGAACAAGTTCAAGGTGTCTGACTGTTTCTGGGTCAATTTAACTCCCTTCCGAACGTTTTTTCTTTATGGTTCAGTGTGCGGACACCCAGGTGGAGAATCCACACTTAGGGAAGAGATCATGCTCTCTATAATTTTCCTGGCTGGTGTCGTAGCAAATGCATTTCTAAGAATAGCCTTCGGTCCGCACAGCCACCAAGGACCGTGATCCACATTACTGTCGCAGAGCAAGATCCGAGCGCAAAGACAGAGGGGAGAATACAGAACGTGGAAGGAGGCAAGGGGGGAATTGTTAATTAAGCTCTATTAAATATTAATTGAAATATAAATTCAAAACCTCACCAACTCCTGACAGTTACATAATCTAATTAAGTGGAGAGGCCTGTTGCCCCACAGTGGCATTGGGTATAGTAGGGGAATAAAGTGATCTTGTGTTCATAAACACCTCCAGGGCTTTATGAATCCAGGACATTTGCCAAGGAAGTAGATGGGCAAGTTGGCAATAATAATAATTTTATGAAACACAGCACAGTGGAAGGTGCAGTTTGGGTCTGGACGGGAGCGCGGTGAATCAGTGGAAATGTTCTGTGCGTGATGGTCCGGCCCTGAGGCCAGGACGTGAGGTTCCATGTGCCTTTGTCACAGAAGTATTTTCGACCCTGGGGAATGGTCTGCTGAAACCTTGGAACTGGATTCCATTTTACAAACTACCTTCTGGGGGAGTGTGTGTGTGTGTGTGTGTGTGTGTGTGTGTGTGCCTGAGACTTTCAGAAGACTTTAACTTGAAAGGGTTTTGGAGATGAATTTCATGTTTTAATAGCAAACGTTATTAAGTTTACGTTGGGCACAGTTTTCATTGATGTGGTGAGAGAACCACGGCGATGCCCCCTTCCCCGGCACACGTGTTACAAAAATGCCTCCTCTCCTCCTGCGCGCTCAGACGGAAAGCTAACAAGGGCATGGTGTCGTGGATACCTTTTGACTTCTTTGAATTACTTTATCATTTTAAACAAGTGGATGTCGCGGGGATCTTTCTGAGGGTGCGACTCAATTCTGAACCTAATGCTCTCCAGTTAAACCAACCATTCTGACTCACTGTCTATTAAAAGTCTCTACACGGATGCTTTTCTCATGTCTCTGCACACAGGCCAGGTCCCTGGAATGCTCCATAGTTTCCTGTTTCTTTGAGTTGGGTTGGAGGTTGTGCCTTCACGTGTTTTCATAGTGGGATGTTTGTATACTTCACTGTTAATGCTTGGGAGATGACATTCAGTTTTACAAAAGGAATTCCTTGGGATTGAAAATCCCGCCAGTACAGCTGTGTGACCCAGCCTGTGTGTGGCTTCCAGCCTTGTGCATCTTGGAGGTGCCATTGGCCCCCTCCGTGGGCCAGGGGGGCGAGTGTAATCGAATTGTGCCATGGATTGCACCGTTGCTGCCCGTCTGTTAGCAATTTGACTGTGGTCTCTTGTATTTCCTTTTCAATTTGGGCCTGAACGGTTTCCTAAAGGAATGTGGATAAAGGCTTCAGGATCGGGCGCAGGCATGATGCAGCTGGAAAAGTCGCCTCACACTCTGGAGGGTGGGCCTCCTTAGAGGGCCCCTGAGAGGAGGAGGGATGTCTGCCTAGGGTGGACCGGAGTGATCAGCAGGCCTTGTCTTCCTCTCATTGATATCGAGTAAAAAAAAGTGTGTTCCCTTGGCCCCTGGGAGGGTGGGTTGGGCCAACATGGAACCCCAAGGCTGGATGGGGCAGTGGGGGCATTTCGCGTCTGCCCCCACCTCTTGCAGATGACAATGCGCGGGGGACCAGGGGCCTGCCCGCCCGGGAAGAAGCTGCGTCCAGGCAGCTTTCTCCAACTTGGCAGATTCTTCCCTGTTGACTTCGAGTGTTTCTTTGCTTGAAGTCGGAGCTGGATCTTGGGTCTGTGCGCTGACGTTTGAGGACATGAGAAAGAGCCGCGCCAGGAGCCAAGTATCTGCCAGACTGTGTCGGGAGAGCTTTTATCATTTCTGTCAGACACATCACAGCTCGCTTGTCTTAGTATACATCTTCCTAAATGTGACAGAATCTTCAGCTGTTATTAATTGAATACTCTCTAATTTAACTGCTTAGCAGGAGAAAGAGTGACTGGTTTGTTTCAACACGGAAAACTGGCATCAACCTGGATGCGGGTTTCATGGCAGTTGCCTTTCGGGGCTTGAAAAAAGTCATTGTACCCAGAGACACGGCCCCCCTACTTTGCAAGAGGGTAGCTAGATTCAGTGTGTTGTTCTGAAACAAACAGAGGGGTGGCTGAGAGAGCAATCCACCTATTAGGAGCCTCCGCGAGGCCTCGGGCACACTTACCTGTGTCAGTGTTTGTAGGAGCCCCTCTCCTACTAGCTTCTCTGAAGAGGCTCCAGGTCTCGGCCGGGGCTCTGAGGGTCTGAAAGCCAGAGAGGGTGATCGCCATGATTCCACCTTCATCCTTTTCATCAATAGAACGCAAACACAGAACCCTCCAGACGCCCCTGTACTACTGAATGGGATGAGAAGAAGTCAAAGCCATCTTGATGAGAGGAAGGGAGAGCGCGAAGGAGCTAAGGAATACCTACCTGTTCAGAGAGTAAGCCCTTCTCTTCTCTCCTTGGGCTTCGGTGGAGGAACAAAAGCGAATCAACTGTCAGTTTTTGCAGCTCCCTTTGGAAGAAACAGAGAAGCTTCCAAAGCCTTGATGTAGGGAGGAAATACCTGTACTAAGCCGGGTGTGGATTTTTACAGCTATTTAGATGCATAGTTGTGTGATTTTTTTTTTTTTTGTAAGAAGATAGAAGAATGTCTTCTGTGCCAAAATGCCTGTAGGTATGCGTAGAGCATATTCTTTTGTTAAAGAACTGGGCTTGGATGGCGTGTCCTCGGCAGTGAGGTAAAACGAGACCAGGACTCATGTCCCCCGTCAGCCACCAAGGTCAGCAGGGTGTGACTCGACACTTTGCAGAGATGGATGGAGTTCCCAGACTGAGGACAGGAAAGAACATACCTAGTCCTTCACGCCGCCCATCCTGGGACTATTAGCTTGAGTGTTCTGGAAAATATTATTACCCCCAGGGCGCCATGTAACTCCCAGGCTCCTGACAAGCTGCCAGCATGGCTCTCTGGGCTGCAGAGTTGGAGCTCCCCTGGCAAGCAGCCAGGGTTTTAAGAAGGCTCTGGGGGCCCAAGGTAGCCTCCTGGTGCCAGTCAACATTCATTGTAAATCCCAGTTCGGAAAAAGGCTCCACTGCCCTCCCCTCAGCACAGAGCTTGCTGGCATCCGAGGAATATCCGTGCCGGCACTTGGCCCCGTACTTTCAGGGCTGGCTTTTGCTTTGGGACGGCGTGGAGAAGGGGATTATTTGCACTGTGGCTTTTGATGTAAGCCATCATTGTCATATTGGATAAATAGCCTTTCACCAGGACGGCTGGGCACAAAGACCAGCCCGCATCCCTCCTGTACATGCCCTGGAGAACCCAAGTCTTGTCACAAAAGGGCTCATGGATTTTCTCCCTCCCCGTAGCCCAGTGGAAAGTTGTGACCTCGGTTGGAAGCCTCCATTGTTAACCAGGCCCCTTCAACTTGGACATTGCAAAATATGTTACAAATTAGAAGTGTGTTTTTTTCCAGCCAGATCATTTACACATTTTTACACAGAAATGCAGTACACATGTGCTCACAGGCATATTTATGATTACTTTTTGCTGCAGTTAAAAAAAAGGCCGTGATCAGAAGGTCTGAAGGTCCCCTGACATCATCCGTACAAAGGAAAAAACGTATATATTTTGGGAGCTCAGCATAGAAGCCAAAAATACTAGCCATATAAAATCTGCTTTCAAGAGGAAAACTGGTTTGAGAATTCTGGTACCTTTCTTAGCTCGCCAGATTCTGCGTTTATAAACGAGGCAGATCATGCATTTAGCGCACACTCTGGATGTCTGTGTACGTGGTATCTCAAAATATCGGTGTTTAGACTGAGCAGGACATGTGGAAGTGTGTACAGAGAGGAAAGAGAGAGACTGGAATCTAGCAGCTTCCTGGTGTGATCATATAATGAAAAATCATAGCTCACAGAGTTGTCTAAGGTAAAGTCTAGATGCGAAGAGGAAGCTTACATAACAGCTCACTGACGATCTCGGCACCTTTAACTGAGTGAGGCCTCGGGGCTGGAGGCGAGGGAGTTTAGAGGCAAAGGAGCAGAGTGGTTTGAGCCATGTCACTGAAAATACTGATTTAGACTTTCTTTGGTAAGAAAAATAAGCACAACATGGTTGACAGGCTGCTCTTTTGCACCCAGAAGATCTAGACAAAAAGCAAGACAGAGGCCATGACTGTCTTGCCTCACAGAAACCCAGATCTTGTAGGGGAGACATAATGTAAACTAACTGGGGTTCCAGGGCGGAGCCTGATGGGGTCAGTGATACTTTTCATGAACTCACCGTGACTCTGTAGGTCAAGGTCAAGGTCAAGGACGAAAGCAGAAAAAGTGTTGAAAATATTTTTGGGTTAGCACGGCATCTAGAAAGTTCCTACGTGAGTGCCTTTATAACCTAATAATAGTTGCTGTTAATACTGGAAAGCTAACTTTGAACTCTGAAGATTCATCGTTTCTATTATTACCTGAACTTTGACCAAATAGGGAATGCAGAGGGGTTCATTAAAAGAATATCAGCAGCACCCCTAAAGTTATAGTTCAGTTTTCAAACAACGTAAAGATGTCTGAGGACTGAAGAGGTGTTGTCCCATCCTCCCTTCCCATCATGGAAATTCCATCACCCATTGCACCTTTTTGGCCAATGACATCAGTGTCCCCACCCGCTGTCGATGGGGTATCAGCATGAGGACTTCTAAAAGGCTCTGTTTCCCAAGCTCATTTGAGTTACTCTCTTTTAACCTTTAGCTGGTGCTGCTCCTGTGTTGTAGCCTTTACCATTCAGGGGATCAGAGCAGACTGTTGACCCACCTGTTGGTCTGAGGCACGTGAGCCCCTGGACCACTGCAGACTGCCCCCCCAGGCATGTTTGTGTCATTGCCAGCCTCTGGAACTAGTGACAGCTCCTGGGAATGCCAAGTCCTGTACTTTTCATTACATCATTTTTCGTTTTACAGCTTAAAACGCTGCTCCTGGCTTTGGAGGTGATCAGACTGTTTGGGACTTGATGGTTGGTTGGCAGGTCTGCTCAGAACTGTCCTTCGGCGTGTGGGCTGCCCCGCAGCCGACTCCTGTGTGTACAGTGCTCCGTGTGAGGACCACTTTCCCTCTGATCCTGCAGCTCACCCCCCAAGCGCCGGGTTGCATGCACCTCTTACAGGTCTGCCCTCTGCAGGTGCGTCCACATGACACCCTCATTGTTGTTACCCGTCGGCAGTGCTTTCAGACGTTCACCGTTTCGTGTTCATTATTGCTTAAATATTTCATGGTGTGTGTCACGGCTTGTGGCTAGTGAAACGCCCACTCTCGGTGACTGCAGCCTGGCGTGGAGGGGAGTGACAGTGTGGCTGCGGGACTCTGAAGGGGCAGATTCAGATGTGCCCAAGTCAGGCAGGACACAGCTCAGATGCAGGGCTTGGGACAGCAGATGACAGGCCGCCTGCCTCGGGGTCCCTCCCGAGCTGGAAGTGCAGCTGGCCTCTCCCCACCTCGCTCTTTTCTGCACCCTCAGAATCCAAGCTCTGGCCTTTCTTTTCCTCCCAACAGCCAGCCAAGTGCAAGACAGGAGTGCTCACCATGATGTAAAAGTATGCTGCGCCTTCTCAGACTGTGCTGAATGACTTTTTCTCACTCTTTTTTCATGCCAACAATTCAAGACACTTGAAACAAAAATCTGGGTGTTTTTTTTTTTTTAATCAAGTCAGTCCCACGGGCCGTCCCAGTGCGCTGCAGGTGCGGGCGCAGGTGCGGGCTCTGAGCACAGCGCCCAGCGCGCAGTAGGTGCGCACCAGATACCTCCTGGAGGATGAATTCCTTGAATTCCAGGTTCCAGGGGAGCAACGAGGCAATGTCAGGCAAAGTTCAAGAACAGGCGAAACAAACCTCTGCCTCGGAGTCCAGGTGCTGGTCACCCTTGGAGATCATGACTTGTCTTCGTCTCTGCTCTGGATACCTGGCTGCGCAGACTTTGCAAAACCTCATGGAGCCCAGAGCTCTGATCTGTGTTTTTGTTTGCTCTCTCCTCTCCTGCAATGTCTGTCCTCAGGGGGCTTCCCATCTTCTTGCAGGAGCAGGTGCAAGGTGGAGGTAAGAATACTTAAGCAGGAGGTGACTGGCACTGACGCGGGACCCAGGGTGGCTGGTTCAGTTTTGTCTGCTGGCTCCCACTTAGATTTTTTTTTTCTTTTTGAAAGAAGGAAACATAAGGAAAACATTTGCCTTAACATTGAGTCCACCCCCACATGTAACAGTAATTGCAGGGCCTGGAGGGGGAAAAAAAGGCTCATTCCAATTTGGGGCCAACAAGCCTTGACATTGTTGTGTTAAACCTCCCGAAGGGATGACGTCAGGCGGGAGCCAGGCCGCAGCCCTGGCGCAGGTGGACCTCTGGGGACACGGGGACACGGGGAGCCGAGCTGAGTCGGGGGGGAGCTGAGTGTGGGGAGTCGGGGGTGGCAGGGCTGCCTTTGGAGGCGCCCTCAAGACCGACCTGTCAGCCCAGGTGCCGTGGGCTGGCTCGAGCTGCTGAGCCCTGGCCCGATGCCCAGTTCATGTGAGGAGCTCCATCCATTTAACCCCACTGGAGAGGGACTGGAGTCCCTAAAATCTGCATCCCTAAAGCCCTCAGCGTGGTCCCCACTCTCACCCACTTCCTTCTCCAGGCTCCGTGTGTCTGTAAAAGTTCAAATACTAAGTCGTTTATTGTTTCCCTCTTGCTTATTGTAAGTATAGTTTTACACTTTATTATGTGCAGTGACATCTTAAATGGAGCCTGTCATTCCATCTTGACTCCTCCTAGGGGCTAGTGTCACCCCTTCAGCAGCCTGATTAAGGGTATCAGAATGAGCTGCTCCAAAGCCATCCCCAAAAAGAGCAGCCCTGTTTACATGAAGCAAGATGCTGGCACCGCAGGGCCTGGAACTGGAACCCAGAGTGAGAGGGACTCTAGATCCATGGCGTTTGGGGTAGCATTTCCTTCTTTCCTTGCTTCCCTCCCTCGCCGTCCCTTCCTTCCCTTTCTTCCTTTCCTGCTTTTTCTCCCTCCTTCTTTTGCTTCCTTCCCTCCCTCTCTTCCTTTCTTTCCCCTTCCTTCTTTCCTTCCTTCCTCCTTCCTTCCAGCTTTCCTTCCCTCTCTCTTTCCCTCCCTTTGCCTTCCTTTTTTCTCCCTCCCTTCCTTCCTTCTTTCCCTCCCTCTCCCTTCCCCTTACCTTCTCTCCCTCCTTTTTGCTCTTCTGAAAATAATAAATGAATTTAAAGGATTCTTTTTTTCCTGGAGAGTGTTTTGATTCGCATTCTCTCTCTCTGAGAAGCCCATCTCTTTACGTTGATTCACAACCCTCATATACAACAACAAAAAACAAACCAAACAACTTTCTCCTGCTCCCCCCTCCGCAGTTGAAGTCGGTTTCCAGCCCTGTCATTATGAGGTAGCCTAGAGTAATTTGAATATTTCATTCTCCCGGCTGCTAATGCAGCCTGCCTTACAGATGGTGCCCACGCCATCCTTCTGGACTGGGTTCAATTATAAATGAAAGTAGGGAGCTGAGATTTGTCTTTTTGTCTCTGCTTAGTTGGAATAACACAATAAAGCTTGATGGGCAGGAATTTCTCAAACTGCTTCTCCTTTGCCTCGGACGGTTCCCACTTCTCTCCATCCCGGACTTAAGTTGCAGAGAGAAGTGAAACCAAATGTGTAATTATTTGGGGGGAATATTTCCTCTCTTCTCAGTTAGAAGGCCGTCATCTAAACGTAGAGACCTCTGCAACCCCTCTCGCCTTTTTATCTCTGTAGTTTCTATTGCTTGTGGATTCCTTAGCTCTGACTCCGAGATTTATCCAAAGTCCTTGAGTCAGACCATGTCCCTCCTCTGTGCCTGTCCCCTCACAACGTACTGTGTAAGGAGCCGTTGGTGGCCACGACAAGGATTTTTCTTCGAGCGATGACTGGTGTGCCCAGCTCCCTATCTCAAGCTATAAAAATAGAACACACATGTATAGTAAATTATGCAAACTTCTGAATGTCATCTTATATGCACATATTTATTAGACGCGGGTAGTGTTTTAAGTGTGTGTGTGTGCATGCTAAAAGACTTGATGTCGGCGTGTTTCTAAAAGTCTAAAAAATAAATATTGAATAGATTTGTTTATTGGGGCATCGTTTTTATGAACATTCTGGTAAATAGTAAGACACACTGTTTACCTTGGGCTGTGTTTATTTGGGATCAGTGTGGTTTCTTCCCCTTCAACCCCAAACTCTTGATGCTAAGTGGGCAAAGTCAGTGTTATCAGTGAGTCTAGAGGAAAGATGAATTCTAATGTCTCTCTGCAATTTCAAAGGAGGGGAACACACAGAGCTTATTTCTCTTGAATTGATTGGCATTTCACTCTGTTTTGTGGGCGCTCCTTAAAGATCATTAAAAAAAAACAACACCGTGCTTCTCACCCACTGTTGGCTTATCTCAGTCAGAGTCTCCACCTTTATTTCGATGACTTATCCTTGGGAAGTGAAACAGGGATGGAAATTGATGGTCGCTCCTCACCCCCTAGGTTTTTATAAGTTTCAGTCATTAAGATGAAGGATAAAGTGTCCTCCGGAGAAATTGTCAATTTAAGAGAGAAAATGTTAGATGGTGACAGTCAAGGGCTGTGGTGCCAGGATGAACACGTGTGAGCAGAAACCACATGGTTTCGGAATCCCTGCTCATCTCTCAGCTCAGTAGTTCCATGGAATTCAACCCGATCTGCAGAAAACGGTGGAAATTAATCCGAATCAGAGGAATGAGTTTTTCAGAAATAGGACACACTTGAACACTAAAGTGTGGATGGGAGAGGAGCAGTTAGGTTCTCACCACCTCCAGCCAAACGCTCTGCACATACCTCGCAGGGACCCGGGTTCGCGTCCTGGGGCCAGGAGGGATAGCCAAGATGAACCGCTAAATAAAAATAAAATCAATAAAATGCTTCTAAAAATAAAGCGTGTTCCATTTTCATAGTGGAGAAGTTGATTTTAGCGTTGAAGATGCGGCTTTGTCATTCACAGTCGATAGTTCTCCATGTGTCCCAGTCACTTAGATGCCTGACTTAACCTCTGTGATCCATATTGGATGAGAAGAAGTGAAAACTTGGCACCTCAATGAAAAGAGAAGTGCCATCGTTCCCTATTTTTCTTTTACAGAACAAAAATTACATATCTGCTACAAATTTTCTAGGAACATAACAAGTTAGAAAAGTTGAATAACCTGTGGTTATTTTCCTACAACCAATTATCTTGGATTTACTTTCTGCTAATATAAAATCTTACCAGAAAAATGAAATGAGAGCTCCTATTTTTAGTTAGTTTAAATTTGCCCATCATTGACCTACTTTTCTCAGCAAATTTTATCTAAATTGAAAAAATACTACAACAATATCAATATTGGTGCCATAACTTTGTGTATAAAGTACTTTTTATATACATTATTTCAGCATTCACACAACTCTGAAGGGATAGGTTTGCTTTTTTTTTCTCTTTAGTTTGCACATTGGAAAACAAGCTCAGAGAGATGAAACAATTTACTCAGTTTAATTCCACTGTGAGTGTGTTAAAATTAGCTACAACTGTAACAGAATCCACGTTTCAAGAAAAAGAAATGACATCCTCTTGATCCAAGATGGCTGCTAGAATTCCAGCCATCCCATGTGCATTCCAGGTATCAGAATGGAGGAAAGGGCAAGGAAGATGCATGGACTTACTCCCCTCTAAGAAGACTTTCTAGAATACAGTCCATATTTCTGCTTGTTTTGAAATGACTAGAACTCACTGAGATAATCACACTTTGTTGTAGAAGCTGCTGGTGATGGGAATGTGTCTGCCATCTCTTAGAAATAAAGCACGTTTCTGAAATGACTCTGAAATTGAATTTAGAAAAGAGTAAGAGCTTTAGTGCTCGAGATTCCCCAGCCAGGTAGGATAGACTAGTAGGACAGACATTTTTATTGTCTGGATTGGATTTGGAATATGGGTGTTCTGTCACACCTGTGTGCTGAAGGCAGAGCTTGATTGTGTTAGGAGTGTTGCCAAAGCGGGCTCATTTGAGGAACAGCAGAAAGAAAAGAGGCCACGCTTCACAGAACACAGTAGCATTGACCAGGGTCCCGGCACAAATTATGACCAATCTATGCAGAGGGGCGAGCTTCACACCCCGGCGTCCGTTCTTAAAAGATTCTTTTCATGCTGCCAGCAGACATATCGCTCCTCAGATCACATGTCCGCTTGGTGTGACTTCTACTTACATTATAAAAGAATGGTAGGGATTTCTAGGATCAACTCCTTGGTTAGTATTGTCAAAGGTCAAAGACTCTTCACTGCCCCGTAGTCTTCATGTAGAGGGCTTTGTACTAGCAATTTTATTTCTGCAGGAAGGAAGAAAAGAAAAGCACGTTTCTCACTACTTGGGAGGATACTTTTTGCTTTGTGGCCCAAATATCATGCCAGCCCTTGTCGGTGAACTCCGAGAACAGGTGTCTTCACTCATAGCTTTGGTATCTCTCTCACCGTCCCAAGGGTTTGGAGAGTCACGCTGCACACGTCACATCTCAGAGGTATCGACGGCCGGTGGCTCTCTTTGTTTTTCAAAGACTGAGATCAAAAGAGAGCACCTAGATGTTGGAGACAGAAATACTCCGTGTGCATTTGTGCGTCTCTGTAAGAGTTCACACTGTATATCAGTTTAGACTCTTACATGTGTTTCCCAAGGTCAGTCTGTAGAGAGAGAGGCTGGCCGTGTAGTTGGTGCTCGTGTTTTTCTGCAGCAGCGTGGGGACCACATGACTCACGATTGTGCCCTGCTGGTCCTCAGAATGTTGAGAGACATTTTATGGTACTGCCTGCCCTGTCACATCTTTTATTTAGACCACAGATGTCTGGTCCCATCATTTAGTTGTCTTATTTTGTTACTTTTTAGCTGTATTTTTTTTCCTTTGATCTCACTTTTATCATTCTATTGGAAGTTGTCTAAACAGCTAGAATCTACTCCCATGAAAAAAGACTTTATTAATTCTGGCAACTTTGGGAAACAAATCTCTATGTATAATACATAATTTGAAGTGCACAGTGAACTATTGTTAAGTATGAATCATTTTCACAGTCCTACGTGAAAGAAATATTTGGCTCAGTCTGTTTCTTTACCATTATTGAAACTACCTTATTTATTATGTCCAAAGGCCCTTTTCTTCTCTTTTAAGCCTCTGGATAAGTTTGATTGTTGTAATTGTATTTCTTTTGTGATTGACCTCCTTTCTCTGGGAAGGAATTCTCCAGCATTGGGCGACAGATAGGTTTTCATATACTGTTTCTGTCCTGGTCTCTGTGGCCAGATTGCCGCTGCAGTGACCCTGCAGATGGTCAACATTATAGGGACGGCGAATTCACTTTCACTTTGCGGAGCATGCAGAGATCATGTCTTGACAAGAGGTGGCAGATAGAATTGGGATGTAAGTCCATATAGTCCTTCTCTTTATGATTTTTGTCTCCATCCAGCAAGATTCAGTGTTATCCTTAAAACATGTGCTGTGGGTCTGTGTGTGCGTGAGTGTGTGCGTGCTCGTGTGTGACCACGCGCACGTGCAGTGGGGTGGGCGCTCAGTGTCTTGCTCTGATGGAAGAGAAATGGGATCATGTTTGTGCCGATCTGCTTTGGAACGTTGAGTGGGGAAGGAGAACCTCGCCTTCCTCTGTGAAAAACGTGTCCTAATAGTGACCTTCCTCTGGGGTCAGATATAGGGAGGAAGAGGCGGAAACAGCTAGAGGAGTCGGAAGTGTGTAAAGTGAATTTCCGCTGAAAGGGGGCGAGGGGTCAGCTGACATCCCTGGATGCTGAGCACCATCTGAATCCCTTAGAAGGATTGGCAGTTTGGGCTAGAGAACAGGAATACCTGTTTCCCTAGCTTTATCAGGGAGTGAGGGGAGGCTCCTGTCAGGGCTGGCAAGGAGCAGAGGGTGGAGTGGAGTCCTGAGGTGGTTTCTTGAGCCGATCGGTCTGTGCAGATATACCAGGAATGTGTTAATTCTTCATTGCATCAGGAAAGGCATCTCTTTATGACTCACTCCCAGAGAATTCTGATTTGGAGCAAAAGAGAGGCTGAAGACGTGGGCGGCTGCACAGACATCAGAAGTGGGCTCTGTCCTCACTGCCAACACGCACTTGGTTCCTTTTCAAGTTTGTAAGTTTATTATTGTAAGTGTAGATAAGGGCCGTCCATATGTCGAAGTCCCTGCACCTTCCCTATATATATTTCTGGCACAGAAACAGATGGGCCAGGAACTTACACAGAAATCACATCTGCCAATCTGGACAATTAAGCAAAACATGAAATTGCAGCTAAAACCACAGGGTATTTAAATAGAACAAAATCTCAAATGAAGGCCTCATGTTGTTGAACCAGAATGTGGTTTAATTCTTTATCTTCTGAAGGAGGAAGGTAGGTTTCGGTCGTGTGCGTGTATGTTTGTCTGTGTGTGAATGTCACATCAATACATGTGCCCCCTTCACTCGACAACTTTGCTCATTCAGGAGAGTCTCAGCCAAAATGTACTACTCTTTTGAATCATACTAACAAGAGGGCCATGAAAGGGAAAGAAAACACTAGTTTAATTTGTACTGGCCCTGTACCAGGGACTCACCAAAACTACAGACAGAACCCTGCCAGCTCTCTCTTCTAGTCGAGGGAACCAGCGCCAACTTGTCATCCAAGGCCTTCCCGCCAATGAGCGATAGAGAGGGGCCTTGAATTCTGAGTCCAAAGCCCATATTCTCCACACAGCAGATTACTCCTCCTGCTCTCAAGTCCAGCACAGGAAGCCAGAGACGGAGGGAGGACTAAAACCCTGCAGAGAAACCCAACCCCCAAGCTTGTCATCAAGGCACAGTGACATCAAGGCTTTTACGTCCTCTAGGTGCTTCTGGAAGCCAGGCACATCTTTATAACTTTGCTTTTGTCCTGTAAATGTTGCTGAGATGTGACTTGCATTTATAGCTTAGATCTCTTTGCATTATTGAAAACTCTGATAGAATGATTCAACCAGAAGAGCAGTGGCCTTGGAGGATGGCCCAGTTAAAAGAGGAAGATGTCAGCTTCTCCACAGGAAAAACTAAACTTTATTGCCATTATCTCTGTCTACTCCATTCTATCTCTCTTCCCCCCTCTGGGTCCTGGGTATTGTCAGTTGATTGTGTAAGAACATAAATGACACTTTCTTTCAGGAGTCCATTTAAATTGATTGAAATACATTGTGATCGAAATCCATTGCCTCCACTTACATATGTGGTTAGAATCCCTTGCAAATAAATTGAATTTGCTGGCTTAAGGTTTTGCGGGGATCATGAAGAAATCTCACAGAGATTAAATGACACTGGCCCCCCACTATGGATCTGTAGTCTGGATTTATTTCATTTCCTGCAGAAGCCACGTTTCCTTTCACATCAGAGGTGCCTTCATCTTTGACTGGGGTCCTGAGAGGACATGTGGAACCAGGGAGAATGGACCCTGGAACTGAAGTGTGGGAAAGACCTTGCTTCTAAGTCAGGTGCCTGGGTTGCACTTTCTCCTCTGTTCCTAACACAATGGAGCCTCACTTTTTCATTTGTTAACAGGCCTATGGAACTAGTCCTAGAAGCTTTCCTGGGCTCGGATGAGGTTCTGGGTGCGTGGTGACATGAAGCCATGTCCCCATAACCAGGAGGCTAGAGTTTGTGTTGACAGTTCGAGGAACATTTGCCGAAGGGGACCTGGAGCTGATTGTTTACTCCTTAGGGCACCCAGGGCCTTGTCTGGATGGCAGCTGGATACGTGATGAGATACCTTATTAGCAACAGGGGTGTGAGTCCAGTAGCCACCATCGTGTCCACTTCCATCGCTTTGCATGTTCTGCTTGTTCCCGCCCCCTCTGCCTCCCACCTTCATGCCCTCTTCCAGCTCACAGCGTGGTGTCCAGAGTGTGACCAGTGCATCTCCTGCGCAGATCCTGACCTCCCTGCTGCTCCCAGGACCCCAGTGTGAGACCAGAGTTTGGGCAGGGAGGCTGGACTGCGAAGAACGGAGCTGGAGTGATCCGTGCGAACTGGGGCCGAGTTCGTCCTGCGTGAGCCAGCGTCTTGCAAGGGTTTCTCGGAGCCTCTCGGCGTGGCCGGGAGCATGAGATGAGCTCATGGACCAGCTGGCACGAACGTCCTTACAGAGCCTGTAGCAGGAGGCATCCAGCTCCCGTTTGAAAATCTGCGTTCTGAGCTCTTCTTTTTCAGAGATTGGTTGGGTTTCTAGAGATGTGTCTTATTAATCGAGATCTTGAAGAATGGTCCCAGGGGCCCTCAGAAGGAGCCCCATTTTAGCGTTTCATGGATGCAGTGCAGTGACTTACCAAGGGCCCACTATCAAGGACTTGGCTGCGTTTGGCAGCCAGCGCTCTCCCCTGGTCGTCACATCTTGGTGACTTGCCCTTTCATCACCCCAACCTCACACAAGGTCTGATGGGCCCCCGCCTTCCCTGTGACCAGACTCCACTCTCCTCTTCCCTCTTCTGCCAGTCGTCTCTGCCAGGGAGGCTGTCATCTTGCAGGCCTCCTCCTGCACGGTCTTGTCGACTCTTCTTTCTGCTATAACCTGAAAGCCTGTCACCCTCCCTGGTGTGAGCAGGTGGCCCAGAGAATCTTCCCGAGCAAAGCGCCTCCCTGAGGTCGAGTTCTAGTACCACCGTGTCTTGTCTAAAGCCCCTGACTCAGATGTGCAGTGAAGATTTGGGTGTTTATTGTACAGGTTAATATAGGTCTCGTTCATTTATTCATTCAGGACTGCTGCGTGATCTGTGTTGGGTTGATCCTTTTCAATGAGGAGAATTAAAAAGTAGGACCTCTTGACGCATCCTGGTGGAGTAGTGGTTGAGTCTGCTGTCCTCAAAGTTGCACAGTTCACGTAAATCCCCAGGACCCCGGTTCACACCCCCAGGCTGGGGGTACAGCCAACATGAACAACGAAATCAAAATCAGTAAAGTGCTTCGTCCTCTGTCTTCCTGCTGCCTGCCTGCTCGTCTTCATTCTGCCTGCACCTTTCCTTTATATAAAATGAAATACAAATAAGCAGGGACCACTTGACCTAGGATCCCGGCTTCAGTGGGAGGGAAGGGGCAGGCTTCCCACAGCTCGTAGGACACCTCCTGACTCGCCACCACCTCCATCTTCCTCCTCCCTGCAAACCCCAGGAGTTTAGAATGCTTTCTGCCCACATCTTCAGCTCAGGGACCACCGTGGGATTCCGTGTTCGTTGGCTTTTCTCTTTGGGATTGAAACAGCCCGAGCAGCTCCAGTTTGAAAAACACAGAAGCGTTTTGTGCTTATTATCAAAAGAACAGCATTTTCTTGCAACTAAATGAGAACTTGATAATCTCTTCCTTGCCCCCAGGGTGTGTGTGTGTGTGTGTGTGTGTGTGTGCGCGCGGGCGCACGCACGCGTGCCTGTGTGTTTCGGGTGGGGGACATTGCCGTCATCAGTCACCCTTTCTCCCATTCTCTGCCTCCTGGTCCCAGAACTGATGTTCTGGACTGCAACCCAGAGGAAGGACGTTTGGTCCTTGGCTTTGCTGCCTCCCTCCCCACTTCTCTCCCCTTCGGCCCAAGGTTCTCTTGTCAGCCTTCTGTCTACTGCCTCATCCCTTTGGAGCACAGAACCCCTCGCACTTGACAGTCGCTACTCTTTCTTGCTTTTCTCTTAGACAACTTTTTTAAAGCCATCAGAGACCCTTTAAAAAAAAAAAAGGAATGCAAATGGAATTGTATTGGAAGCTGAAATGAGCCCAGTTGTGAGTCATGGGACCCTGGCCTCACAGGGACAAAGTATTTTTTATTTTGGGTAATATTTCTTCCCTGGCATTTATTACACTTCTGTTAAACACAGCTCATGTGACACCGCCTTACTCATAGGCAATCAGAGGAAAAGCTAGAATTCAAGCCAGGAGTTGGGCAGGGCAGCTTATTGTTCATCACAGCCATCTAAACTGAAAGGAAAAATGACCCACCTGCCCCTCCCACCCGCACCCAATCTGCCAGAGAGAGGCCCAGGCTGGCAGGAAGGGGAGCTGGGCCAGAGAGAGGCAGGAGAATGGAATGTGGAAACCTGAGCTATTCAGAAGGGAGGATCCAGCTGAATTCAAGTTGAGTTCTACCCCAGAAGTGGAGAAAAGCATCCATCCGCCAAACTCAAGTCACAGGAACTGTCTTTCTCAGGAAACTCCCTCCCCACCCAGAAAGAGAGTTTATCCCCAAGTTCTGCTGCAATAGGAACTCAACCCAAAGATTCCGTGACAGCAGCACCATTTTGTTTTTATGTCGCCCATTTTTAATTGATTTTATTGAAGGAATATTACATTTCAACATTGACTAAGTTTGAGGTGTACATGATAGCAAATTTATATATAATTTATATATAATACCGTAAGTTTACCAATATTTTCTTTTATCCCTCACAGTGCAATTCATCTGGCCTCCCCCATTAGGCTCCCACCCCTCCCTCTCTTCCTGTACCCACTGATTTGCTTTTTTCCCCCTCAAAGTTCATTGTTGCTTGATTTAGCTCATTTTTTTGAAGACTGTTGTTTAATTTAGTTCATGCTATTGCTTGCTATTTCTATACACCACTTATGAGTAAGGCCATACCATATCTTTTTCTCCTTCTGGCTTATCTCACTAAGCGTCATCCCCTACAGGTCCATCCACATTGTCGCGATAGGTTAGGGTTTATCCTTTTTGCTAGCTGTATAGTATTCCATCATCCGTATACACCATGTCTTCATACCTTCTAATTATGCAAGACTTGTCCCCACAGGGTAGAATGGAGCAAAGATTTAGTAGACCAAAATGCATAGGCATTAGACCTGGTGGCTCAGTGATGCATTTTGTTTTTCTTTTGAATTTTAGAAAGTCTGTATTTAGAAGAACACATGGTTTAAAATATTTATCTGACATTTAAAATCCCAGCCAAAGATACACTGGCACACGGACCAGCCACTTGTGCGAGGGGCCCAGCAAGGTCATTTGGGAAAATTCATTTGAGAGGGCTTTGAAGAGCGTGTGTTCGCAAAACTCAAAACAGGCCTGTAAGGGAAAGGCAGTAGCCTATTTTGTAACTTGTACTTGCTCAGTTGGGTGCACAGAGTGACTTTCAGTGGGATCATGTATCAGTGTGAAGTTGGACTGTGCCCTGGAGTAGTGCCCTTCAGGAGGCCTGCCCACCTCCTGCCCCTGCCCCTTACACCTGAAGGGACCTGGGGTGGTGTCCAGTACTGCACAGCCCTGCGCCCTTCGGGATAGAGATTAGGATGGGGTATGCCGAACCAGTTGGAGGGTCCCTGCGAGACCTCTAGGACTGGCTTCAAGTCTGGGCAGAACTGGCAGAACTTAGCACTTAGGAAAGTTCTCATGCAGACCTGGCTCAGGATAACTGTCCAGCTTGTCAGGGGTGGGAATGGGGGGCTGTGACTCAGGCCCTGGGAGGTGCTGGAGACTCTCGAGTGTCTGCCGTCTCAAACAGGACCACATCCATCCAGTTCTGGGTTCCAGCCCTATCCTGTTCCCCACGTGTCAAAACAAATAGGAATTCTGGGATTGTTTGGATTGGACACCGGGACGAATTTTGAGTTCTCTAAAACCCTTCTGCCCATTTCACTCGTTGAGTAGAACCATTTTCTTCCTTGACCTAGCCTTTCGATACTACATCTTATCCTAAGGAACTGGGTGCTCTGCTCAGCTCAAAATCCCACCTATAGACCCGGGGACTCCCTGCCTCGTCTGTGTTACTAGGATGGCATTGCAGTCTCTCCCTCACTTTATAAATTACCATATTTATTCAAATGGAAGCCACTATCAATTCTAAGCTTGCCCCCCCCACCCCATTTGTCAAGAGGTTTTCGTGAAAAAATAAAAAGTAATAAGTTTATTATTTATAAAGTCACTTTGAATGTAAGCCACAACCCGATTTTCAGGGACATTAAAATACTACCCCCGCAAAAAATTAAAAAAATGTGGCTTAGAATCAAATAAATTACGGTAGTTTTCTCCACTGTGGAAGAGTCTGATGGTTTGCATCTCAGGGTTTCCTGTAGCAAACCCACTTAAAGATCAGTGCTATGGGGTGTCAGTCTTAAGGGATACGATATGGGGAAGAGGATAGGCTGGGGGGACCAGCGTCCCTTATCTTAGCTCTACCCACACCTGGCCAGCAAGACCCCTTTCCTGCCTGTTGACTGGCCCTTGATTTGGGATGGCACCTTGAGACACCTACTAAGTGCCCTGGGAGGAATTATGTGTGGGCATGGCATGGCAGGCATTGGAAAGAATTCGTTGAGGTGAGACTTGACTCACCTCAAGTGTGCAGTGAGGCAGGAACCCCGGGAACCAGGTCAGTGAGCAGACCCCGTACAGGGTACCGGACCTGACTCTGCCTCAGACGGCAGGATCCAGCAAGTCAAGTGATGTTTCCAGCATCTCCCTGGGGTGGGGAGGCAGCTTCCTAAAATATTGTGTCCATCTTTGATCTTCAAAAAATTGGGAGAAGAGAGACAGCCACATGGACAAGAAATTTTCAGAGGTCTCCATTCGTTATTCTTTAAAAAAGAAGACAAATGTGGGTTGTCTCCCATAGAGGAGCAGGAAGAGGAGGTTAGAGAAGGTCTGTCACAAAGAAATGGCAGAGCAAGAGAACATAAGCTTCAGAAGAATGTTTTCTTTTATAAGCAATATTTAGGATCCTTTGGGAAGCTATAAACATTTCAGAAGCCACAGTGTCACCTCTCCTGGTGTTTGCTAAGTAGAACCTCTGAAGGGCACACCCTGCCGAGATGAGGAGTCTGTTCCGGGAGCAGCTGTCTGGCTGGGTCGGTTTGACATCTTGAAGGTGAGGATGGGATTCTTAAATGCATTTGCTTGAATTTCTAAGAGTTGGTACAAAGCCCTTTGCGATTCCCACATCAGCTCTTCCCCTGGGGTCCTCTGGCTTGGATGCCACCATGCTGTGGCCATCCCTGCAGTCAGAGACCATAGGCACAGTGCCACAGACACTGTTGAAGTTGCTTCTGTGGCCCAAACCAGGGAGAATGCCGTCTTTGTCCATGATGCTTCAGGAGATCTTATGCTTTCAAGGAACCTGAACAATCATTTGCAATCAGTAACTTCAAGACTTCCCAAGACTGGGAGAAGTAGAGGGAGGATGTGGCTTCTGCTGTCATCTGCTTTCCCCCCATACTCTCCTTTCCCCCGTTTCTCTACTGCTGTGTCCCGTGTAATTACTGTCGCGGGCAGGGCCTGTGCTTTCCTGCTTGGTGGCATCGCGTGCGCCCGCCAGCCGGGGCCCAGCAGGAATACACAGTATCCTTGGCCAGTGTGGATCAGGGCTTCATTATACTTCACGGCTGTAATTCAAGCCCACTAATCCTCCTCTGCGTTAGGAGAGGAGGCCTGTTCTATTAGATAAGCTGATTACTGTCTGGTGTGTGCTTCATGCCTAGCGAGAGTTGTTTATAGGTGGAATTACTGCTGGCCGGTCTGTTTTTCTGCACAGAGCAAGCTCTCTTGGGGGGGTGGGGGGGGGTCAGACTTCCCCTCCCACATGGGAGGGGGTAGAAGTAGAGTCTGGATGCAACTGTTTCCTCAACCTCTGTGCCAATAGCTAAATATTCACTGCTGTTAAGCAAAAGAGGCATCTATTTTTTTTTTTAATATAATAATTTTGATCAGGTCTTTTGTTCCTATTGCTCTGTGCCTTATAGGATATAGAATTCACACCTCAGTGTGTGTGCATTTCACTCCACACCCACCCCCGGGGTTCTGGTGCCTTTTACCACCAGCTTGTTCCCGCCTGCCTTCCCTCCGCCACCCCGGCGGTCATCACTATCTCGTGTCCTATGCGTTTTGCTGGCGTTTATCTGTTCATTTGTTTTGTTTCTTTATATTCCACATATGAGTGAAACCATCACGTATTTCTCTTTTTCTTGCTGACTTATTTCACTTAACACGATCCTCTCTGGTTGCATCCATGTTGTTGCAAAGGGCACAGTTCCATCTTTTTTCAGTAGCGGCATAGAATTCCATGGAGTATCTCGACCACAGCTGCTTTATCCAGTCTCTGTCCACGGGCATTTATTTGGGTGGTTTCTCTGTGTTGATTGTTGTAAACTGTGCTGCTGTGAACACAGGGGTGCAGATGTTTTTTTCTGATCAGAGTTTTTTTGTTCTCTGGGTACATGCCTAAGAGGTGGGATTACTGGTAGAACCACTTTCTTTTCTTTTTTTAAAGGAATCTCCATCTTGTTTTCCAAAGAGGTGAAGTAGCTAAGATTTTACGAGAGCCTGAGACTTTTGTCCCCAAGACTCCTGTCCAAGGTCGTGGAGTGCAAGGGCAGGGCCCCACTTTCCCATTCTGATTAGGTCTGTGGCGTGTGGTCTCGTGGGCTGCGGGAGCGGGCAGCAGGCAGGGCAGACTGGATTATGTGGTCATACCAGCTGCCACGGCCTGAGCGCAGACCTCAGGGCGAGGGTCCCACAGAGACCACCTGCGTGTGTCCAGCCGTCTTTGATCTGGGCCAGGCTGTTATCAGGGGTGAGGAAGTGGCTTTGTGAGGACGGTCTCTCTGCCAGGTGACATCGGTGACTCATGCCAGCTGCACCCTGGGGCTCCTCACACCCTTCAGGGAGAAGGTGGGTGCTGTCCCCAGAGGCGGAGTTGAAGATACACGCAGCAGTGGCTGCTTGGTGTGGAAGTCCTGTTCGTGTTGCACTGATGGGCTGCAGGTGACGGGCAGCCCCGGGCCCTGCCGCCGTTACCTGGCCTCCCCCGCCCCCATGCCAGTCACCTGGCGGCCTGGTGGCCTAGACTGCAGTAAGGACTCTGGGGTGAGTGTCAAGCCACTCTGTTGTGTTTGTGCATCACACAGAGGTCATTTGGCGAGTCAGCCCTCCTCCACTGTGTTTTCATGAACCCTGTATTTTCAGACTTCTCCACAGAGCCGGGGGTTCCGTGGGAAGGCACTCCGTTTACCCCTGTCCTGCCATGCTGCCGGGCACACGGCACGAGCCCGAGGAACGCGGTGTGGCTGGTAATGACTGAATGAACCAGTTGCTATGTTTCTGGAAAGAAGGGTCTACCCAACGATGGACCCCGGTGGGACACGTCAGGTCCTTCTGACAGCAGCCATTGTACCGTGTCATAACTTTCTAGAGACCGCCAATCCCAAGGGGGTTCCTTAGCTGTGAAGAGCATGTCCACTGAGATGGCGGTGGGTGCGGACGCCCCACACTGGAATTCCAGAAGTCAGGGGCCACCTAAGGCCTGGGCATCTGGTCTGTATGAGTCTTCCTGATCCATAAACATGTTGAAAGGGTTTTAGTTCTCTTCCTTCCTTTTGCTTCTTAGCCCATTTCTCTCTCCTGGTTCACCTCCCTCCCCTCCCAAACTCTTCTCCTTCCCTCTTCCATTTCCTGACCTCGTTGTCTCTGTCCTTCCTTCCACCTGTTCTCCAAATGGAGGAACTGTACCCGGAGGGAGATTTCTTTCACTTATGAACCTTCATTAACTTATTCACCCAGTAAAAATCCATAAGGAACTAGACAGCAGCTATTTCACACTAAGATCTTTAAACAGTGCTGTGACCTCCGCAGTTCTGAGCTGATTTGCGCTCAGTAGGGCTTCGGGCTTCTTTGATGTCAGCGGTGAACATCCTCTTCTGATTTTCCGGGCTGATGGACCGTGGGGCGCATGGAGCCAGCACTGTGTGTCTGGCTTGAACATGAAGTCTCATCTGGGATTTAGGGCTGGGTGTTCACACTCGGTGCATGACTGAGCGCGTGTGCGTCTTCTGTGTGCGGTCACGAGAGCGTGTGTGAGTGGCCATCAGAGAGGTAGGCACTCGTCACGGGGCCTTTTTCTTCCCCATTGGAACCCCGCAGTGCTTGCCTCTCAGATGAGTCACTCTCTGGGAAAATCACACCTTGGAATTCATCACAGCAGCTTTGAAAATAATCTCAGGGGTTTCTAGAATCTAAAGATGAAGCATCGGTCAGTGGACAAATCAGGTAAGCGGACCCCTTAACATGGTAAAGGACAGAGTTGCCTTGTCATCGTCTTCTGTTTGGGGAGCAGGTGGCACATTCCCTGGAGGGGAGACCAGGACGGGTCCTCAGAGAACCTAGGAGACCACAGTCAGGAAGACTGGCCTGGGGAGGCAGGTCTCCAGAAAAATGGGGTGAGCTGTCCTGTCCTGTCTGTCAGCGATCTTTCTGGGTTTAGTTCGGCCCCTGGCGCTGACTGCTGTCTAAGGACCGTGGTCGCGGTGCCCTTGTGTGTCCCACAGGGGAGGCCGCCTCCTTGTTGGGACGGCTCCGGCTGCATGCACAGAAAGAAAAGAAGAGGCTGCAGAAGCTCTCCCTTCTCCCCCAACCCTGATTTTATCAGGACAGAAAGAAAGGAGCCACAGCAAACAAGCGAAAGGCTCGTCTGAAAATCGCGCCTAATCACTCCCATCTGCTCAGAGTTGCTTCCTGCGCTCCCGCCAGGCGCTAAGGAGCACGTTTTTTTTGATAAGTTGCAGTCATTTTCTTGAAATCTACTTCTCTAAAATGTCCCCCTGGAAGCTGGGAAGGGTCTGGGAGAAGCCCCGCTCCACGTGGAGGTCAAGAAAAGAGATGCCCGTTGACCCCAGCTGCCGGTGCTGCAGGGTTCCGGCTCTGAGGGCTCTGCCGGGAGGAGGGAAAGGCCGCTGGGAGGACATTCCCGAGTTCAGGGCTACCTGGTGCCTCAGTTCCCAAAGTGGTGGCTCCGTGGATTTGTCAGGAAGCAGAACTGTTACCCCTCCCGAAGCCCGCAGACCCAGGCATCTCCTGGTCCTGGGAGACATTTTTCCCACTGAGACTCTTTCTGCCATCAGGAGCAATTCTCCCAAATGCTCTGCCAGTACCGCTGGCCCCGAGGGCAGCCTGCCACCCACCCTCCTCCCTCGAAGGCTCAGCTTTCAGAAACTCTCAGGAAACGCCGAGAAGCAGCTGAAACCCCCGCATCTCGTGCCTTCTGTTTGTGGACCTCGCCTGCCTCACCGTACATGTGCCCTGAAGGACCCTGGCTGGTCTCGTGGGCACCTGGGAGATGATGCCCGGAAGAAGGAGAGTGAGCAGAGGTGACATGTCTCTGAGAGGCTGTGGGGAGTCCTGCTGTCCTGGGACTCTCCGGAGACACTGGCCAGTGCGGGGTTGCGCATGCTCTGACCATGGAAGGAGATCCCAGCACGCAGCCTGGGGATGGGCAGGTGACAGTCAGCGCCTCCAGTGGCCGGTAGACGTAGCCAGTACGCCGCTCCTGCTCCTGTCTTTGCCTCCGGATCACAGGTCCACAGCTGCGTCCACTCAGCTTTCCTCAGTCTCCCAGAACCCTGTCTCCGCTCTCCTGATTAGAGACCAGAGGTGCGGCGCTCTCGATGGCCTTCTGTGCCCATGCCCCACCCGCTCCCATCTTTCACTCTCCTCCAGAGCACCCACCCTGACCAGGAGCCCCCTCCCAGTCTTCCGACCTTCTCCTGCCTCCTCTAAGAGCCTAGCTAGGACCCAAGGGAGATCCCCTCTAATGATCAAGCCTATTTCTATCTATTCCAAATCTTCTCTTTTTGCAGGAAAATGTTCTCCCCAGTGGCTACTCAAGTTTTTCTGTGACTTGCCTCTGGTTATTAAATCAGCCTTTTTCTAATTTCCTCTGTAGTACTCTGCTTCTCTCTCTCTCTCTCTCTCTCTCTCTCTCTTTCTCTCTGTCTCTCTCTCTCTCTCCTCTCTCTCAGCTTGTATTAGTTTAGATTGTCTGTGCTGCTAAAATTGAACAAAATAAAACCCAAAATAGCTTCTTAAACAAAATACAAGTTTATTTCTCACTGTCATGCAGTCCAAAGGCTGGTCTCTAGAGTATAGTCTCTCTCATGTGGCTTCCATTCCCCAGGCCAACTCATGGCCCAAGGTGGCTACAAGCACCCCATCCATTGTATATGCTCCAGCTTGTAGAAGGAAAGGGGAAGGGGACAACAGGGCACTCTTTTTTTTTTTCAAGGACATTTCTAAGAGTTTTATATTCTACCCCATTCATGTGTCACTGACCAGAATTTTGTCACAAGACACAGGGCCACATCTAGCCATAAGGGAAGATGGAAATGTCTTTTCTGTTAGTGGCCATGAACTCAGCTAAAAATCAGGACCTATTTTATGGAGAGGGGCATGGTGGGAGAAACCAGAGCATCAACCCTTCCCTTCTTCTTTGTGTCAATAAGTTCTTCCAGGCACCCCTGGAGTTCCCTCTCCCCAGTGCCACCACGGAGAGGCTCCTGGTCTGTCATGTCTCAGCAGCTATCTGAGCATGTTAACCCCAAGTAATATTGCTGTGGTCGCTGGTGGGCCTAGTGGTGATGTGGTCCTGGGATTCACCAAACCCTTTCTTTTTGCCTTGTTCAACAATCACTCCTGTGGCCTTTCTCTCTCCCAGGCTTCAGCTTCCTGTTCTCTTCCAGGGTTAAGGGCGGGTGCTTCTCACGGGGAGAGAAATAGGACCAAGTCAGCGAAGCAGGAGGATAGAGAGCGCTAGCTGCTGCACCTCATTCCCGGGTTCTGGACCACGTGTCTGGCCTTGGCTGGGATCTGCTGTGCGTCCGCCGTGGTGCCGTTCCTCTGTGCCTTGTTCTGCACACCTCTGTCTGTGGGTGTGCCTGCTGAAGGTGTGCCTTTCAATCTCGTGTACAGAGGCTCATCTGGACTGGAGGTGTGCTCTGAATAGGGGTCATCTCTTCTTTGTGGGGCTGGAAATGGTCCTGGAGGTCCTGGAGCGAGTCAAGAGTGAATGATCAATATTGACCTCTCAAGGTCAATAGCGGCTCCCCACCCACCCTGTCCATGGCTTTAAAAAACTGGGAATGATTCTTGTGGGAGCAAAAGTCTTTATTTCGAACTTAGTTCTCATGAAGTTGTCTGGAAGGCTGGAGAAAAATAGTTCTGCTAGAACTGAGTTTGTAAATACGAGCAAGAATAGCCTGCTTGTCGGCGTCAGGGGCTGGACCTGCATCGGTAGTCCTGAGGCTGGAATGACGGCTCGAAGGCATGACTTCCTGTGATACAAACTTGGCCACACCCAGTCGTTTTAATGCTCCGAGGAGCCACTTCCCCATGTCCTGCTGAGAAGGACAGTGGTGAAGTACAGATTGCACCCGGGACGTGGAAACCAGAGCACACTTGCTCAAGCCTCGAGAGTGAGCAGAGTCTTACTCTCTGCTGGTTATCCTTTACTATTTTCTGAGCTCAGCCCGGTTGGAAGGACATGGATGGTTTCTGGCTCAGAAAGACCGAAGTCGGGGTACAGTGTAAGGAGGAGCCCGTGTCTGAGGAAGTGGGGTTCTTCTGTGCTTGGGAGCAGAAGAGGGTTGGACAGAGGTGGGTTCTTGGCCCCTGGCATCAGTCCAAAGTTGCCTGCAGGCCCAGCAGTGAGATGGTCTGAGTTCTGTCCATGACTGATTTTTCTGGGCTCCCTCTCTGTTTCCGATTCCCAACATCTGGAAGTCAGACTCTTAACTCTGAATCTGCCTTACTTTCTCATTCTTCCCAAAGTGACCTTTATCAGTGGGATCGATTTAGAGTTATCCAGTAATCGAAAACCTACCAGCTAACAGGCTCTGACACTCGTCTTTGAAAAAATAACCTTTAATCCTTAAAAGAATGATGGCATCGTTGATATGATTGTTGTCTCCTGGGTCATAAGAAATCGGAGCTGAAGGGAAGCATGATCCCTGAGTTGGGAGTCTGTTCTCGGCCTTATACCCGTGCAAGGGGATCATGAAAATTCATTCCTGTTTTCTGTGTGGTCACTGTGGGGGCTTCTCTGCTAGAGAAACTTGTAGTTCCAGGAACCGCACACAAGCTCCCAATTCTTGGCCTGATATTCTCCCTGCCAGGCCATTGCTTGCGTCCTGAGGGACCATGTGGCCTCTGGCCCCACCTCCCTGTGCTCATCCTCCCGGGATCTTGCTGTCCTCCTTCCCACCCTGGGCACAGCCATTGGAGGTCCAAGCCGGTGTGATGTCCTGCCCTCCTACCAGCGTCTGCAGCAGGCCAGGGAAGGGACCCCAGTGCTGTCCAGATTCCTTCAGAACCATAGCCCCGCACCCCGGCGGTAGCACCCATCCAGGCCACAGACGCCCACGGCCTGCACAGTGACCTTCTCGGCAGCTGGCCTGCCCAGAGAGGTGCCCTGTGCCAGGCAAGGCCATGAGGACAGGATCTGTGTCCAAGCGTCTCCAGTGAAGTCCAAAAGGCATGTGACCAGAGTTGCCAGGGAAATGGAGAGACAAGAAACACCTATTTCTCAAGAGAAAACCCAATAAACTTAACCCCCCCCAAAATCCTTAAGCTCCAGCCCTCAAACCCCACACCCAGCCCCACACTTCACGGATGCTGGTTCAGTGTGAAGATGTAAGCATGTCACTCAGCTTCTTGGTTGGACGATGCTTGACTTGGACACTGAGCACGTCTTGGGCCATAGGAAGGGCTGATATTTGGGCGATAAATATTTGAGGACCCTCAAATCTTGCTGATGATTGGCCTGAGCCCTCAAGTTCCCTAGGTGCGTCTACCTGCTTACAAAGCCAAGAAACTAAATGGAAGGGGCCAGAAGACATTTAATCCTCCCATCTACCCCCTGGGATCACCTAGACCCATGGGTCTCACCTTCCTGTCCCTGCGCTTCTAAAGGGCTGAGAGTCAGCGAGTCCAAGGGTGGTTTTCACACTCGAAGATGTCATGACCTTGAACTCTGATCTAAGGAGGTCACCCAGGCCATGTGCAGTGTCACAGGGTCAGAGATCTTCACTTGAATCTGGGCTTCACTGGGTCTCCATGCTGCCCAGAAGTCTGCCCACAACTGTCTGGGGTGCTGGTTTGGAAAATTCAGGAAATCCAATGATTGATCCCATGCCTTGGTCTGATGGACAAGCTCTTTAAGTCATGCACAGAAAGAGCTCTCCCCTCAACTTGACTAGTGGGTGAAAATTGGGGTGAAGGGTGTCAGGATGAGCATCAGCTGCCGACATGAGACTTGGGTCCCGCCTTTGGTTGTAAAGAATTCGGTGACACCACCAACCTGTCCCAGCTTGAGTAGAGCATTCAGGCTGTGGGTGTTTTTGTGCTCGTGGTTCAGTGGGGTCGTGTGGTCACCAGCCACCTTCTCAAGCAACTTCCTGAGTCCCAGGCAGTTGGTATAATGCATGAAAAGGGACCTGAGGAGTATGAACTTGGACTTTTTGAAGCCAGAGCCCATGTCCAGATCATCCAGAAATCCCAGCTCCCACCACATTCCTGGAGCTCGGACGTTTGAGTGAACTGGACGCCCCTCAGAGGGTTACTGGTTGTGGCATCCTCTGTTTGCCGCCCCCGCCCCCCCAGGATCCTCCCCCCTGGCATCAATCACATGCCATACTCTCCCCAGTCCCCAGCGCCTTCGTCATGGAGAATGTTGGTGTCTTGGGAACACACCTGACTATGGATCCCAGGAGCTCTGGCTTAACGACAGTGTAGATTTTCTTGTTAAGGACCGTCAGATCTGAAGACGCCATTGTTGCCAGTTGTATGAAGTTGGCCTGGAAGAGGTGGCGGAGGGGAAAGGCCTCCTGCCCAGCCATGTGCCGGTTCTGGTCCACCTGGAAGTGAATGGGTGGGAGAAGGAGCGCGTGTAGGGAAGCCATACGTCATGGAGGACCAGGGGCCCTGGGACCTGTAGATCCGCCCTTCTCCACTAGTGGTCAAATGGTAGATGGTGGACTAGACACCCAGTGTTGAATGCTCTGTGAGGTCCAGGGGGCACACAGATGCAGGACAGGTCACCCCCGACTTTCAGAAACTGTGGCAGGTGTGACTTTGGGGTCCTGAGATGCGCTTGGACATGGAGCAGGTAATGATGCATTGGTGCTCAGAGGCCAGGAGTCCATGTTTGGCTGTGATTGGAGAAGGTTTCATGGAGAAGGGTCTTGAGCTGAGATTCAAAGTGGATAAGTCTGTGGTAAGTGACCCCTTTCACTGAGGAAAAGAGGACGGGCCACCACAGGGGTTGGTGGCTCTCACCGTTATGGCACCTTTGACCAAAAAGTTCGTTGCAGAGGAAATGATTCAGAAGGATTTGAAGATGTCAGGAAAAGCCTTTCATCCCATGCCTCCCACCTGGTTGTTGTTCTCTTCCTGGAGTGTCAGTCAGGACTTGAGCATCAAAGACTGTGTGTACCTGTGACACAGAGGACACTGACGCCACATCCACGTGGCACCGTTTGTGGGAGGGAGTCAGAACCCGAGTGTTGGACCGGAGGATGAGGTGTCTAAGAGCTGGGGACCCAGCTGTGTCCCTGAGTCAAGAAAACGTGGTCTTCGCAGTCTGCAGTTACCCGCTGCATAAACGTGGGTGTCCTCCGCGTTTTATAAAGCTTGCAGTTTCGTGTGTGTGTGCGCTTTATGAAGAGATGAAAGCTCAAACTGTGGCCTTTTTAGGAGGCAAGCAACTTGGCTCTGTTTCTAAAAAACGCAAGAGCGTTTTTCTCTCCCTTTTTTGGGTTCAAACTTCTGACCTGCTGGGAGATGGCAACGGAGGCCCCGCGACCTCCACTCTCCAGCCTCCCTCCTGGTCCTGGATAGTGACGACTTGCTCAGGAACAGTGGACCTCCCTGCCTGGAGCAAGTGAAGAGGTTGGCCAGCGTGAGGGCACCCTCATGGGGGGGGCGCATGTCATCACACCCCTTCGCAGCCACCTGTCTGTCCGCTGTCTGAGTCAGCCCAGCTGTGGGTCCCTGGTCTGCTGCCCACATCCGAAGACAGCCCTGTCTGTGGTCTACTGGGTCTTCATGGGGAGTGAGGCCCAGCCCACCCTTCCCCAGTGACACCAGGCCCGTCCTGCAGCACCAAGCCTGGGTGAGGAAAGGGCGCCCCCTAGTGACACAGATCCGAGCTGCTCAGACAGGACAAAAACAGCAGCCTTTGCTTGATCCTCAGACACGCCTTCGGGGTAGGTTTGCTTCTTTCCTCACTTGAAAAATACGTAGGAAAGAACTGCAGGAGACCAGTGGTGAGAACAGCTCTGAAAGTGCTGTGACCGTCCTTTTATCTGGGGAGTCTTACTGAAGAATTAACCCCTGGGGCCAGTGGTGGCCACGAGGTGGATGTGACATCAGATACTTTTTAAAGGGCTTATGACAAATTCTGTCTAAATCATGTATGTCTTGACTGGTGTCCCCACACAAGGGTCAGACCTGGGAGAAGGAAAGTTCTTCTTTAAGAACAGGTACCCAGAAGGCTAATTCCGGTACAGGGTGACCCCTCTGAGTTTAGGGGACCCTGCCCTTTCTGACAGTGGTAGGAGCAGGGATTGGTGCCTTTAAAACGCATTTCCGGAGACGCTGGGCGCACAGGAGAGGGGGAGGGGAGGCCAGGGCCCATCAGGGCCGGGAACCTGATCATTTGTGATGGTCCTGGATTAGGTAACAGCTCCGCTGGTGGAAATTGGATCTTGGAGGGTGAGTGTGAACATCTCTAATGTCCTAGCGGAAGGTTCATTTGAGTCTTGCATGATGCTGCAGAGATAAAAAGGCGCTCTTAAGTAATCATTTTGTCTTCTGCCCACCAGTGCTACCTCCAAGCAATAAATAGGTAGTTTCATTTTCTGTTTAGACAGATCACTCTTTTCATTTATTTATTTAATGTTGCTGGTGTTTTCTTTTTCTTTTTTTTTTTTTAACCAACAAGCTGAGCAGTTTCCATGTCAGGGAGTTCAACACCCTTTGTCACAGCGGTGGATGATTCCTTCCTCCTGGGCAGAACTGTGTGTCTGCAGTGTATTTAGTGCCCCATCCGTGGCCCCAACACTTGTACATTCACAGCCTGAGACCATTGGACCCGGAATCATCTGTGCCAAAGTGTGGAAGATGAAGGCTGTCTCTTGTTTTCATTGCGTGCATATCAATACATTTTGGGTGGTCCAGCACCTTCTCTGAAATTTTTATTTCCATAATCATTTGAGTGTTATTTAAGGGTATAATCTGGAAAGGACCTTTGGGGATTTCCTCCCCACATTTTTCCATTCTTTTGTTATCTTTAAATTCCTGGTTTGAGACCTAGATGTGTGTGTCCTCAGCTCTGTGCCTGAGAAGAGCAGTTCTGCCTGCTGGGCCGATGTCCTTTTCCTCTTTGCTTCTGTGGTTGAGAGCAGAATTTTTTAATTTTTTTTAAGAAAGGAAGGAAGGGAGAGGAGGAAGAAACCTATGCATTTATTCATTTGTATTTAAAATCATTATTGACCTTGCTATATGGTTTTGAGATATCCTGCTTGCACTCTGTCTGTGTGCGTTTCACACCGCAGGCCCCCAGAGCGCCAGTGTCCCCCATTTCCACAGTCCCGACGTCCTCCTTCCCTGTTGGTTCCTCTTCCCTCCCAGCCCTCTGGGGAGCCACAGTCTCGAGTCTTGTGCACGCAGTTGTGTTTTGAGACCAGAAATGATAGACCCTGGGCAGGGGGATGTGTCCTGCAGAAAGCAGGAGGACAGCCCCAGGGCCAGCCACCTCAGTGGTCTGGCTATACCCCCTTCATCCGAACTGGCTGCTGCCCTAGAGCTCACAGTCTTCTCCTGGAGTCCGGGATGTAAGATTCAGGAGCATGGATTCCAGAGAAGAATCTGACCCCAGCACCATCTTGCTAGTAACCAAGCCAACATGCAACAATTAGTGAGGGCTTCTTTCTCTCCTCCTTCAATGGTTCATAAATACTTTTGTTGCTAAAGCAAATAAAATTCACTGGAGAAGCTTCCAGAAGCCCCCACACTGCCCCCACCTGGCAGAATCGAGCACCTGTCTGGAGAGGGAGTTCAGGGCCTTGGGTACCTGGTGATGGGGAATAGAACCTGTCAGGATGGTGACACGGAATGGGCACAGCAGTGAATTCCTTCCTCAGGAAACCTTTGTGAGTGGTGATAGGTTTTCCAGACGGACTTTGGTCATTTGAGAAATAGATTCAAGGAACAGAATACCATGACTAAATCTTTATTATTCAAAGAGTCATTACGTCAGCAATTTCCCGTCAAGTCTCCCAAGCCTGTAAAAGAAGCATTTCATTGGCGGAAAGTCCCCAGAATAAGCCTCCAGCACCCTGTGTCCTGTGCATCTCCAGGATAGCACTTTAATGTCTGTGCAGCGAGCAGTGAGCATCTAGAGCAGAGCCCGATCCTACAGTGTCCACGTCTATAGCTGCAACCTCGTCCCCCCACTTGGACCCTCTCAGGGCCACCACCCACCCTCTGCTCCTAATTGCCAGCCCTGGTCCTCATGGCTTGATCTGGGCGTTGGTGTTTCATGAAAACAGTGCTCCTTCTTACCCTGGAATTGGGATTTCCTCCTGACCGTCGTTGGTCCTGTCTTGCCTATTAGGGGCCAGGAGTCTGTGGCCACAGCCAGCAGGGAGCCCGGTGATCTGTGAGACGGATGCACGCACATGGCCCTTTTGGCAGCTGACAGCCACTGTCCCTGCCATACCCTTTGCCTGGGCTCAGAGACCTCCCTCCCCTGGGGCTCACCAGAGGTGCTGGACCCTGAAGCATCTCTGAAGGGTGACTCACCCATGTACAGCCACTGTGACCCTGCCAGCGTCACCCCCAGAATGTGAGCAGCCAGGTGACTCATCTCCTGCCTCTAATCACCTCCCTTCTAAATAATGTTTGCTCTTTTTTTTAAATGCTAAGTTCTTTTCATGTTCCCTCTCAACAGAGACTTGGCTCTGATAACGAAACTGGGTCTGGGTGAGCAGTTTCTTTATGATAGATGTGTGATGGTAGTAAAAGAAATGACCTCGTGTTTCTGTCTTTTTACCAAATCATGCTTTCAAGCCAGACCCTCCCCCAATGACAAGAGTCTTTCAGTAGCAAGCAGCTTCCACTGGTCTGAGCCTGCTGCGTGCCCCCAGACCCTGGCTTCTGTGACCCCTGTCCTGAGACAGCTTGTTAAGGGGCTTCCCCCTCAATTCTCCTGGGAGGGACAGATCTCAATTTTGAGAGAGAGACACCTCTCCTCGGAGTCAACTGTTCTCCTCGCTGTTTTAGGCTTCATTCCTCTCTGCTTGTCCATGGGTAGCCCTGGGATCATACTCTCCAAATGAACTGTGTTTTCCTGGCTTGGAGTCTTTCAGAAATAAACACTCAAATAGCACAGATTCAGTGAGTATAAGACCACAGACACAGAAATCTGAAATAAGAAACGAGGAAGGAAATGTCTTACCTTGAATGAAAACCTTGGCATTTTGGGGATGAATGTGAAAATTAGCTTCTGTGCTCAGTCTTAAAGTTTTGAAATTTCTGTCATCGTCATAAAACAGACATAAAATGTACCACTTAAGTGGACAGTCCAGTGGTATCACACCCCATCTCCAGAGTGCTCTCATCTTCAACAAGCAGAATTCCCTGTATTTGTGGGTAATAAACTATAGCTCTGACCCCGTCCCAACCACAGGGCACACTGTCTACAGTTTCTCCTCCATAATTATTTAAAAATAATGTTTTTAAGGGAGAAGAGGAAGAAACGTCTTTAGTTAGTTCTTTTTTTTTTTCCGTGTTTCATTCTAGCCCTGGGTCTCGAACCTGGGTCCTTGGGCTTTTACATGGTCCTTACGCCAACATCTCAGCTGCCTGCGGCACCAGGGTGTCCTCTCCATGCATCTGACTAGGGCTCCCCACAAAGCAGAATCTAACGAACTTTTGGAGCAAAGTGAATGTCTCCTTGCATTTCCTCCCATTCTCAGGCGCCCCATTTTCCCAGCCTCAGATGCCATGCTGGCCATGTCGTCACCGAATAGCATTAATTGTCCCCATGTTTTTCGTGTTTTCCCCTGGGCTCCTCGTCACCCCGCCCTCTCTGTTTTCCTGCAGTTTTAAGTATCCGGGGAGCCCAGGAGGAGGAGCCGACGGACCCCCAGCTGATGCGGTTGGACAACATGCTGCTGGCCGAGGGGGTGGCCGGCCCCGAGAAAGGTGGGGGCTCAGCCGCAGCCGCTGCGGCAGCTGCAGCGTCTGGAGGGGCCGGGTCCGACAACTCGGTGGAGCACTCGGATTACAGAGCCAAACTCTCCCAGATCAGGCAGATCTACCACACGGAGCTGGAGAAGTATGAGCAGGTAACCACCGAGGGCGCGGCCCGGCCCTGGGAGACAGAGGGAGGGCAGAGCCTGGGCTGCGGGGGGCCCCCGGGACAGCCTCTCAGGACCCTGGCATTCCTCTGCCAGCCTCCTGTGAGCCACTGCTCAGCTGCAGCCCCCACCCCACCCACCCCTGTCTGGGTCTCCAGGCTGAAACTCCCAGGCAAACCGGAGCAGAAAACCTTAAAACAATTTAAGTCCTAAGTGAGGGTTTCAGGAGCACCAGTATTCCGTGTAAGAGACACTCAGGACATGAAACTCGGAGACATTTGCCATGGTGGGCAGTCAGGGTCCCATCAGTTATTAAGTGTCACTAGAGTTACCTCTGGCCCTTGTTTGACATAAATTTTAAGGATTCCTTACCCCCCTGGTGCTCGCAGAAGCCTCTCGAATTGGCCTCGAAGACTCTCCTCCTACGCAGACTCAACTCAATGCGCGTCAGACACGTTCTCCATCTTCATAAATGATGGGATCCACTGTAGGGTGCACACCTCCCTCGGAAAAAGAATCGAGGACCTTCCTGGCATGGGGCAAAGTTGGATTCTAGTCCCGACTCCACTGAGCATCTGTGGGACCCGAGTACGCGGTTCCCAGTGCTGATGATGCTGAAGAACATGGATGTGGGGTTGAGGGTGTGACGGGCCATGCAAATCTCACTGAGGAAAGGCTGAGACTGCAGAGCAGTACGTAGCGTCAGGTGTTCTGACTGCAGTCGAGCTCTGTGCTGCTCAGGGCCGCCTGCACATAGGTGCCCACACATCAGGCACCATACTTCTCAATACTGCTCCCGTGGCTCTGTATGGACCATGCTGCTCCATTAGGATCCCTGAGATCAGGGACAAATCAGTTTCTTGAAGCGCTATAGTAACTTGCTTTCTCAGACTGTAAGGTTTCTGGGCTTCCTTCCTTCCTTTCTTCCTCCCTTCCTCCCTCTCTCCCTCCCTTTTTCCTTTTTTAAGGAATGAAGGCAGGCAGGCAGCAGGCATGAAGGAAGAGAGAAAAGGAAGAAGCATTTTATTTATTTAGTGGTTCATTTTTGTTGTTCCCCTTGGCCCCAGGCCCTTGAACCCAGGCCCCCAGGCTGTGCCTAGGCCGCACCCCAGGCGCGGGCTTAACCCCTGAGCCACCAGGGTGCATCATCTTTTCTAAGAGTCGTGAAAGAAGAGGGAGATAGCACAGAAGGACCCTCTCCAGTCCACTCTGGACTGTCTGGGTAAAAGGCAAATGTAGACTTAATAGAAAGTTTAAATTTTAAGCTAGAAATGGGCATTTTTAAATTGAAAGGGAAGAAAGTTTCAATTATTGCACACCTGTCTCCTTTGAAATAGATTTTGACAAAGTCCCTTCTTTCATGAGGGAGAAAAATTCTCTGTGGGCCTGAAAGCAAGGCCTGAAAGCAAGGCCTGGTGCAGCGTGGCTAGCAGACAGCAAACAGGGCTGGGTCTCAGGGAGGAGCAGAGAAGACATTTTATGGTAAGAACCTGTGAGTCATCGCTCTTCACCTTCTCCTGAAAAAACAGACTTTCTTGCCAAAGTGCTGACTCATGTGGACGCCACCCCAGATCTGGGAGATACTGAGCTGAGCTTGCTGGCTGATCCAAGACCATCTTCCCAGCCTGGCTACAGACTGGAACCCCCAGGCGGAATAACCTAATGGAATAACTGGGGAAGACAGATGGGGACACTGCCTACCAGGGTCCATCGATGGCCTTTCTGCTCCGCGTTCTTCCCACTTGGAGTTCACATAAGCCTGGCCTCTGGCCTAGCAGCCTATTTCGACCTGCCATCCAGGGTAACATGCCAAACCCAGCCCGGGAGGACCCCCAGAGGGTGGCGTGACCACTGACCCCGTAGCTGGAATGGATGTTAGGTTGGAAGGTGCTGAAAGCAGACTTTATTCTCAGCCCAGGCTGCCTACCGCTGACGGTTCTCTTGATTTACACCTCCGTGTCGCTCTTCCTCCTCACCCAGGATGAGTAAAACACTCCTGCTGACATAACTGCACTTGCTTGGAAATGTTGCTCCATCCAAGTCGTTTTGTGGTTGGGCGCCCAGGACGGGCATGTCCGCTCCTCCAGGGAGCACATGATGCTCTGGAGGCCCAGGGGTCAGGTGATCTGTCTTGAGTCTTATGCCATGAAAGGCCCGAGGGTCAGAGTTTGCCTCCAGAATGCAGCTGGTGGGTCTTGAAGTGCCCAGTCCTCTCTCACTCAGTGACCAGCATGGACGGTACCTCAGAGGCTCATGATGAAACATTCTCCTTCCGTCACTTCCCATAAATTTCTCCCTAGTCTAAATAACCAAGATGTCAGGCGTTGGAACCTTCTGGAAAAGCCCCATCCATACAGAGCAAATTCTGTAAGTCTAGTGATAATGTTGGGCTTCTTCAAAAGTCCGAACAAATCATTTCTTTCTATGGGCATTTTCTGGGGAAAAACTGAAAACTGCTTTACACCCTCTGGGTGCTTAATAATTTACTGCTTTTAGTTGTTTGTTACTTATGGTCAATAGCAGACTGCAGGGAAATTATACCATTAACCTTCTAGCTAGCGTGTCTGAGAGACCTAGCACCTCGTGTTTCTATAGCCATGCCCTCTGGGAGCTTTTTGAAAAAGAGGAAACCTAAGTTTAAAAAAAGTGTGAAATGACCGAATTGACGTTAGTTAGGGTTTGGGACTGGTGACAGGATAAATCAGAGAACAGTTAGCTTTCCACTCAGGTACTGTCTTAGCCCTCCTCACCCTGCCCCTCCAAAAAGTCAGACAGTGTGTTTCACCTTGAGGTTATTGAGTAAAGACTTCTAGAGACATTGATTAACAGGACAGTAAGGAAATTTGTATTTATTAAGTGGGGCTGGTGAAACGCTCTTTCAGCTGCTCTTTCAGCTGGTCGCTAAGGTCTTCTAAGAGTTAACGAGAGTCTGATAGGTAAGACCAAAGGTAAGAAACCTGGATTTTATTCCAAGAGCTATTTAAAAAGACACGCGATGCTCCTGTAGCTTTTCGGGATTTGTCGGCCTTTGTAAGATCAGCTGGATAGGGCCGCGGTGGGTCTCTCCTAAGCTCAGAGGCCCCTACGCCCCTGTCAGGAGGAGGGTAGCTGAGTCCGGTCTGAGAGCGTCAGACCAGGGACAGACTGAGTGCGACCTAAGCTCTGGGGCTCATGCCAGGTCTCCTAAGAGGCTTCTTGTTAGTCTTCTCCTGGGAGTGCCTGGGCCCAGGGAAGCCCCCTTTCAGAGGTCCTCCCCGGCCAGCGGCGACTGGGTGGAAGCGCAGAAAGTGCCTGCGTTAGGACTGTACGGCAGTCTGCGCCGTTCAGCCACGGCCGCCCCCAGGCTCTGGCTCATCAGTGACATGACCCCAGCTCTCCGCACACTTGTTGCATTGATGACCCCCGACTTCAGGAAGTAACACAACTTCTTCCAAAGGTGGCAGGTTTGGGAGGAGGGAGAGCTGGAGCAGGGAAAGAGAAGAGGGAGGAGGAGGAGGAAGGAGGGAGGAGAAGGGGAGGAGGGAGAGCTGGAGGAGGGAAAGTGGTGGAAGAAAGGAGGAAGAGCAAGGGGGAAGAGGGAGGAGGAGGAGGGAGAGGAGGAGGGAGGAGGGAGGAGGGAGGAGAAGGGGAGGAGGGAGAGCTCTGTGGTTTGTTTCTGAGCCTGTTCCCCACCCACCCCCATCTCAGCAGGGCATGAAAAGACAGTGTCTGCTGGGGCAGAGTGGGTAGGACTGGGATGCGATGCCCCGCAGTGTCCTCCAAGGTTATGTTTCGTGCATGTTATTATTAGCCGGTAGTGGCTTCCCTAGGAGGTGCTTGACGGTCCCTGCTCACCTCCTTCCCAGCCTCCCCTGAGCCCCATAACCTTCCACAGAGAACTGCTGGGAGCCCCTGGGTGCCTGGCCCTCCATCTCCCAGTGCTGCCTCGCTGCAGGTTTAATTTCCTCTCGTCTTTTGTGAGTGGGGCATGGGCAGGGTGTAGGCACAGGTGGGGAGTTGGTTGTAGGCACAGGTGAGGTATGGTCCGATTGTATGCACAGGTTTGTGTGGGGTGTATGCACAAGTGTGGAGGGTTGTGTGCACAGGTGGGGTGTAGAGGGTTATAGGCACAGGTGGAGTGTGGAGGGTTGTGTGCACAGGTGGTGTGTAGAGGGTTGTGTGCACAGGTGGGGTGTGGAGGGTTGTGTGCAC